>JARK01000186.1:96668-108950 GCA_000688135.1 Ancylostoma ceylanicum | reverse complement strand
CTAAAAGGTGGAGCAGCGCTTGCAGCCAAGTCCAACGGTCCTGTACAAGGTTGAAAGACGACATCCTACTATTGCACAACTTCAAAGCCACAAAGCGCGAGGTTGCTAGAAACGGGAGTTTTGACAAACGTGGAATGATCGGCGTGGTGTGAGGATGATGTCACATACTGGCAACGCGAGCGAAGCGAGCAAGAAAAGAAGCCTGGGAGTCCGGCGTTAGCCGGACGATCAGGCTGGTATTAGCTAATAAGGAAACTAACTAGCTGTCAGGAAAACCCCATAGTTTGTGGCCCTGAACAGAATTCCTGCTCGAGCGGCGCGGTCGCGTCGCGTGCTTTTCAAGATCGCGGAAAGACCATCGCCATAGACGCCAACTTTATGTCGCAAATCTTGAGGAATTTAAGCAGAAGAAGCCAGGATAGAATCCACGGAGTATCGACCAATCCAAAAAATACAATATAAGGCTAAAAAATAAAAAAAAATACAAAAAATCAAAAATACAAAGCAACGTTTATTTCTTCGAATGAAATGTTTGTTCTTGCAAAAATCTTGCACGTACACATAATTACACTACAACAATAAAACTGTTTTTCGACCGCTGCCTAACGGGCATACGATGACGAGCGAGATGGTCCTGCCACGATTGTCACGTTTTCCTGCTGAATCGTCCGCGTTCGATCACTTTCCGAATAGAATGTCACGAATTTGTGCATTGTATCTGCCTTTCAAACTCTTCATCTTCTCTGTCATCGACCTCTGAAATCACGTGCTTCGTGATGACGTCATCGATATCGATTGATTTTTTGTGGATTGAAGGAATCCGCATAGAGACACTAACAGCGTAATAGATTCACCTCTATTCGTGATAAATAATCATTTGCGGGTAACTGAGCATAACTAGTGGGAGCATTGTCGTCTGATATCCATGGCTAAACATAGAGATCACCACAAGTATTGATTGGATATTGATTGGTCAACTTTTTTCTTGGGTATCGATTGACAACCGATAAAATACCACCACTGCTACGCTCATATAGTCGTGTTTTTCTTTGAAAATTGGTCGCTATTCTAAAGGCCATGGTTCACTTGGCGCGCGTTTGCTCATGGCTGTGTTTATACTCCATCGCGGCGCGATCGTCGCACCCATGCAAACTGTTCAGAAGCGATTGGTCCCGTGTGGAAGAATGTACGAACAGTGGTCGATTTGTAGAGACTGGTGGCATTCTTTGCGACGCGACGTCGCGAATCCTCGTCGCGGGTTGTTTATACTTTTCGCAGCGAAATCGCGCGATAGGCCAAATTCGCGTCGCGCTTTCTACCATGAGTGAACAGATAATTTTGCCAACGATGCAATGCAAAGTTACGAGATCGCAGGGTGCATCAGGTCGCGATCTCATCGCAACTCGTCGCGTCGCGCATGATATACCAATAGCCGCGACGACGTCGCCTCGCGATGGAGTATAAACACTGCATATTTCGCGCGAAAAAGTAATATCTTCCAATAAATTTCTGGACATTTTTACTATGGGATTTTCGCAAATGATTCACATATGACTTTTTTCCAGCACGAGAAATCGCAAGCTCCTTGAGGGGGCTTCTGGTGACTTGCCCTCTTGCCCTTTGAACGCACTATCTACGATGGAACGTGACTGCTCAGACTTTCGGATGGCTTCCCAGATCCGAAGCCTGGTTGCAATGATAGAAACACTGCAGGATACGATGTTCTGGATTACTCCGAACATCATCATGATATCAATGTCAATGGAGCGCGTTATGAAGAAGCCGTAGGGAAGCAAAAGGGCATTGTTTGCCTATTGCGTGAAGGGCTTCTCAGGATATTGGTCTGGTGATTGAAGTCACGTCATTTTAAAGGACTCAGTAAGATGGCGCTTCGTTGAGATAGAGCGCAAAATCTTCCAAGGTGAGAAGAAAGGGTATTCCACGGGTTCTAGGGATCGTCTATAATGGTTTCAGGAACAGGTAACAGTGCTTGCAAAATAAAGTGGTTTTCCAGGGAGCCTAATCAGTTCTGAGAGCACACAACAAATATAATATTTCAAATGCTCCCGGAAAAATTCTGATGCCGCATGCATAATTAAGATTACCCAGGGTAAACTGCTAACACCCATAAATTTACCCATCGTTACCACAGGCGTTGAGACGTTTACCCTGGATGCCCTCTATGATGCATCCAGGGTAAACGTCCAGTGGTGGCATTGAACAGGGAGAATGGAAGTGACTGTTCACCATGGAGGATGACATCTTTGGTAAAGATAAGGGTAAACGTACATAGATTGGTATGTATTTCTCCTTATCTAATTCCATGGCTTTGTAGTTAATCTTTTAATGGATCAAAAGGGTAAAATTTGAGGGTAATCATGACTACCACGGGTAAACTCAGTGGTGAATATCACCCCAGGCCCTGGTATCAAGGGTTATCGCATAATTACCACGCGGTTGTGTAAGGGCGCGATCCCAAAACACATGGAAATCCACCATTATGGCTCCCTTCAGGAAAAATTTTGGCCAGGCTCAACCCTAGGAAATGAAATGGGGCTCAAAATGACTGTGGGATTGTTTGGGTATCCGTAAGGAAGCTCAAAAAGCCAGGAGGGCCTGACCCTGCGCGCTCGGGTGGTAAGTGTCCGTAGACGGATAGTAGGGCTTACCAGAGCACTAAAGATTGTCCCTTACAAGCTTTTCTATCATGATTAAAAATTCTTAGAATTCTATCATTTTACTCGGATTCCCGCTCTGAATTCATCCCTCCAAGTCGTGGAACTTTTCGTGGATGAGCAGCGACAGTTGGACTACTCATAGGTGAATGTGACGCGCCCCTTCATCCAGGAAATAAAACGAGATCGTTTGCTCATTTAAGAGCACAGTATTCCATTCTATTCAGGATTGAAACGTGGTTGTGAGGAATACCTGAATGCTACAGTACTACCACATCCGCTTTTTTTTTAGCGGATTTCCCTAAATATCCACTAGAGCACTCTAACGAAGCTATTGTCGCTATTTTATATGGCTCAAATTGTTGATGGAGCTTATTCAAAATAATTTTTTGTGCTATATCCTGAAACATTTTGTGCTGCAAAATAATTTCCATGAGTTTTGCACTTAGAAACACGTAAATTCACTAGTTGTAGCTTGACAATAGGCCTAATTAGCTTTGGAGCACGTTTCGTACCTTTTCTCCACCGTACATCGGCATCACGTAACCTCTCCATCCCATACCGTATGATGATGGGAGTAGACGTCCTGAATAGGGTGCTGTGTCGGAGTCATCCTGAAAATGATTTGTGGTAGTTGTCGTGGGACATAGAATGAAAATAGGGAAACAATTGCTGCTTTTTTGAAACTTGACCCCAATTAGCTAAGGTATGGCATGTAGATGAATATATTTGGGAGATTCAGGGATTCCTTGGATTGCTGTAGGTCACAATATTTTTATCATACGAAAAACTGATTTTTTCAATGGGAAATTTCACCATATCCTTGAAATATTCGCTGAAAATCACAATTTTTGTTGATACAAGCCCTGTAGAATTTCTAATCAATCCCAACAGTCAGCCATCTCGTTTTCATGACTTCACTTTGTCCCACTTCCCAAAACCTGATGAAATTTCTGGAAAATACAAAAGAGAAACCCAAGAAAACTGTATTTTTCCAATGTAAGTCCCCAGATAAGAACTGGGCAAATAACCTTGGGTAAAAAACGAAGAAAAAATCATTACCAGAGCCTATAAATGGTTCAAACATCAGATCTATGCATTTGTAGCGAGGCCACGCTTCTTCTTTGTCCTTTGCGGTACCTACTTTCAGTTCATGAAATTAGGTAATTTATGATGTTTTCGCCCTTTTCGAGGAGGATTTTTTATGGAATGGGTAGGAAAAAACCAAATTGGAAGCTAGGTTCTGTCTGAGGTCTCGATTCACCCACGAACCACCTTTCTTGAGTGTCTCAGAAATTTATGCAAAACGATGCCGGAACCCTTTCTGGACTACCCTTTGGAGAATGGGAGGACGTCGTGCAGTGAAGCCCGAACTCTGCATCGCAGCAACTGCCGAGCAGAACCTGCGCTTAACTTTTAGATCTCCAACGGAGTGGAACCAGCGATAGGGACGGTTTGCAAACCGCCGCTCTAACCACTGAGCCATCCGGGCTACTTTCCATGGTGGTGCTTGTTAGATAACTGCAGCGGTCGTATGGCTTGGCAGCATAGTATTTGCAAAGGGACCGGGCGGGATCCGAACCCTTGGTCGCCAGAACGGTGAACAACCGCTCTATCCATTAAGCCACGCGTACACCTCCTCGTGCGATCCGCTGACAAACGAATTCCTCGAATTCCACGAATAACGCGAATCCTTCGCATATTTCTTCTTCTTCAACCGCGACTGTATGAACGGAATTATCAGTTACTTTACTTATTTATTCATTTATTTATTCATTTACTTATTTATTTATTTAGTATCATTTACTTTTTTATATTCTTAGTAATCTTTATTTTTTGTTCTTTTTTATGTCTATGTACTGTTATTCATTTTTGTGTTTTTTTATTTGTTGGGCATATTAAAGTATGACAATGTCGTCGTATTTTGGGTAAGTGACGAAAATGGGGGGGGGGGCAGTAGTTGTATACGGTAACTACTACAGTAATCATCAGTCGTACAGTACCATTAAAACACTCCCAGAGGAAAATCCTCTTACCTGTCCTATGACAACAGCAAACAATGAACAGAGGAACAGAAGAATAACACTTCGAAGATCCATCACCTGCAACGATACCATACAATTCAATTCGGCTGGGAATACTGTAGGCGTACGGTAAGACGAGATGAGCATTGGATGAAAAACGGCGCGAGTATGAAACGACTACTTGGCAATTCATGGGACGAAACATGAGACAATGAGAAATTAATGAGACTTATGCATTAGGAATGCAGTGGGGTTGTGGATCTCTGGATAGCAGGAGGCTTACTTCAAGGCTAATTAAACGGAATAACAATTAGAAGCCGAGTCCTCTAAGGACAATAGGTGGCTCGATTCCAGAAACTTCATCACGGCACGGCTGTGTATGTGTGGGATTCTTTTGTTTTCCAAGAAATTATATTTACCGCTGCATAGAGACGGACGACGGCAAATTATGTGTGTCACAGGATCGCGTCGCCAATTAGGCGCCACCGGATGGGCGCAGATCTTTGCTTGGCAACTGATCATTCCCATACAAAGAAAAATGAGATTCACTGGTAAACTCCACTGCGATTCGAGCTGCTCAAATTATGCAGGGGGCACGAATACTTGGGGAGGATTCTGGATCTCGCGGAAACATATGGAGAGAAAAACAACCCGCAAACATCAAAAATCCATGGAAAAATCAGGTGGAAAAAGGACGGAAGTACACCCCGCCTCAAATGCTTGTATGTGCCTGCTTTTGCGGCGTTCAGCTGTCTACCTTTGAAACATTAACCTGGACTTTTTTCATTTTTCCTGAAAGGCGAGGTAATTCATGCTTCCTCATCCTTCATAACGTTTCCGCATTTTCGAACCTTGCTATTCTGGACCAACATTTTCCAGGATGAAATGCCAAATTTTTCCGGGATTTTTCCGTCCTACCTTATAGGCGTTTCCGAGATTTTAAACTGATGAGAATCTGCACGAGCTGCTGATCACATTGGTATCTGTAAATCTGTGCGAAAATGGCGAAAAACCCGTTTCCGAGCCCAATTCTTGTGGAGATTGTGGGCGGAGCCGGAGGGCGGGGTGAGACTTCTGAGTAGTGCACTCACGGGAGCGCACCTTCTGAGAGAATTTCTATCATTCGTGAGGTTCCTCATCCACTCCCAGACAGGATAGAACGTGTTCATCATGTATGACCAGCAAAGGAACAAATGATAAGTTGCCCCCGTATTCCCGACCAGCAAATTCCAGGATAAAGTGCCAGATTTTTCCGGGATTTTACCTTCCCACCTTGGGATCATTCCTGAAATTTTCAGGTGAAAAGAATCTGCAGGAGCGGCTGATCACATTGGTGTCTATGACTTCCTGCAGAACTGCCGAAAAACCCGTCTTAGAGCGCCAATTCTTGCGGAGACTGTGGGCGGAGCCGGGGAGCATAGTCAGCCCTCCCCAGAGCACGCCTCCTCAAGAAAAAGAGGAAAAAAGGAACACCTCGTGAGAGCTTCTGACCCACTACCAGATAGAATAGGGAGTGCTCACCATGTATGACCAACTGACCATATTGGTGTCCACGAATCCGTGCGAAACTGCCAAAAAGCCCGTTTTCGAGCCCCAAATCTCGGGGAGAATGTGGGCGGAGCCGAAGGACGAGATGAGGCCTGTGAAGAGTATAGATCTAGTAGCACGCATCTTGAGGAAATTCCTGCAAGTCGTGAGAGTCTCTCATCCGCTATCAGATAGAATAGGGAGTGCCTACCATGCATGACAAGCAAAGGGGCAAATGGTAAGTTATCCCCGTAGCTTGGTGGCTCCGCCCACATTCTCTCTGGAAGTTAGGGCTCGAGCGCGGGTTTTTCGACAGTTTTGCATGGAATCACTGTAGTATTATGATCAGGAACATTGGTGTCTTTATCCAGGAAAGTTTCCGGGAAAATTCCAAGTTACCCGGTCATCCAGAATGAACCAGTTTTTCCAGCAAAATATCCGTATCATGTACCTTATTGTTATTTTTCCGAACTCAATGAGACAAAACGCTGTTAAAAATTACACTCATCATAGTCTGGGAAACTCGTCCATTTTAGGAGAGCTTGTGGATCACAATCTCCCCGAGAACGTTGATGAATGCGGACCCTGGAGATCGAAGTGGAATGCTGCTTTCGTCATCACGTACCGCTTACTCATAGGCTCTCAGCTGCTCCATCGTATCGTCTGTACCGCCATTGTCTTGCAGTCATTCCAGAACAATACGCGTTGTTATCCTTGAGCGCACACCCGGTGATTTACGATATGTCTATAGTTAGCTAGTCATTCTTTGTGCACAGTGGCAGAAAGAATTGCTGGGAAATCCAAAGAACGGCAGCAGTTCCGTCTGCAGCACAATGGCAACACTTGCTGCACCACAGCATGACTAAGTGCCGATTTGTTTTGTACTACTCGGAAATAAACTTGTTGGAGGTAATACTGGAACACTATCAGTAATAACAACTGGAATGCTACTAGTAATACGAATACAGAAAGTGCTGCATACATCTATTAGAAAAATGGGAGGAATCTTCCATTGTAAGCGTTTACAACATCATTCAGAGAGCAATTAGCAGGACGATAACAGCATGTGCTGCTCACTACAAAACGAGAATATTCAAGAAAATACTAATATGTAACAGTCTGAGTGCAAGTATGGTCACTACTAGTAGAGTGCGATTGGACACAAAATTCTGATGTCTTGCCCAGCAGCACAATAGCAGCACTTGCTGACAACACAGACCTAACAAGTGTGGGAGTGTGCTCCGGACCAAACAATGATATCAACAACTTCCTGCTATTGTTGACAATTCCTGTGGCTGTACAAGTAATTGTTGTGAATTACAGGATCAAAACCAGTGGTTATCTAGCATGTTTACGAGGCAGCATCAACAATCTGAAGCTAGTTTTTTGAAATTCATCTGCTACGTATCTTGCACGGGTAAGGGTTACGATTTTTTCGGGTGGGCTTGTAGGATAGTTTTTCTAAGTCTTTTTTTTTAAATTTTGTAAGTGTCGAGCCCTTTTCTAGCAGAAAATTTTCATTAGGGCCAAGCGAAGTTGAAAGTTGGAGCACCACTTCTTGGAAGACGATAGCAGTATGTGCTGCCGGCTAACAACGCGAGAAGAAATTTTTATATAATAAAATCAAGACAAAACTCGCAATACTTCAGGTCAATTTTCGTCTACGTACGTTTCCTATTCCAGCACAATAGCAGTAGTTGCTGCTGCTCAACTGATGGAACCGATTGCTAGCAGACCCGTAGAGTCACTACATCACTACCATACATGAATCCTTTGTTATATATTTGTTGTAAATCGAATTTAATTACATCTGTGGTCATTGAACTATTGTTATTATATTATATATTATATTTTATTTATTTATTTTAGTATTTAATTCTTCATTTGATCTGATGAGCATATTTTTTTATCTATAACTGCAGTCCGTAATGTTGGAGCACCCTGACTGCTTGAATAAATAAATAAATAAATAAGTAAATAAATAAATAAAGAAATAACAAAATAAATAAATAAATTAGTTAATTAATTAATTAATTAATTAAACAAATAAACAAATAAATAAATTTCAATTTCCATTGATTATTCGCATTATATAATAGTAATGCTTTCATAATATGTAATAGGGCCACTAGGAGGTGCCTGGAAAGAATCTGGAAGAAGTGGCGAGATCGAGCTCTGCGATTGGCTGATGGGGCAAGTTGACCAATCGCGAAGCTCGGCCACGCCCCCCCCCCTTTCCGGGTACAACACTCCACAGCCGCATCGCTACCTCTAGAGAGGTAATATTAAGTAGCGTATTAGCAGGACGACATGACGGATGTGCTGCTTTTGGCAACATGAGGAAATTTTGCAGTATAATTCAGAAAAAATTTATCAAGTGTAGAAGAAAATGTGGCTTTTCAAGCCAATATGTTGCATAGAAGAAGTACTGTTCATTAGCAGCATATCAGCAGGATATGCTGCAAAATTCTATGCGTCATGTCTCGCAAAGTACTTGTTCTAGGACAAAAATCATTCAACTTATAGAGCACCTTCATTCCACCTCTATTCAGATCTCATTAGAACAATTTTGCAGCAATTAGAGGTGCAATTCAGCAGAAGGTCCCGACAGGAAATCGAAGTGCGAAATACATTTCCTAGTCATAGAAAAACCATCTTTAATGGATAGGCTAGCCCTAATCTCTGATCAGGGCAATTACGACGGGCGGGGAGCATGTTTCTGGAAAGTTCTCGGGGTTTCAGTGTTCACCAGACAATTCCGACTAATTTCATTGCTCTGTCATTCACCTACTGATTTCTGAGCTCAGGCTGGCTGGCTTAATGAGATCGTAGAGAAAGGGTTACCTGAACAGGTTACAGTACTAGTAATAGTAGGTATATACATGACAAAAAGCTCCTCAAAGGGCGAGAAAAAACTCATGACTACAAACATCCCAGCGGTAACCTCGTGAGGAACCCAGTGGGTACCCGGAAATTCATTCAAACCTACCGTGGGAATTCCAGGAAATCACAGGATTACGGATATCGTGAGAACAATAACAGTACAAAAGCACGGCTGCTGTGTCACATGACAGTAACCTGGGAAAAATACTAATTATGTGGGTGGCTCGGGAAAAAAATTGCCTTAGAATCTTGGCAGCAAGCCAATGGTACTAAAATCGAGGATAAATGTTATGCTTCATGTTTTGTTCTTGTGGTTTGCATTATTTATTTATTTATTTATTTATTTATTTATTTATTTATTTATTTATTTATTTATTTACTATCAAAGTATTATTAGCTTTTCGTGCAGAATCTCACTCCTCAAGTAATTTTTCGAATATTATCATTTTTTTACGAATATGGGAATTTTTTTACTGATATTTTTTACTAATCCTTTTTACTAATATTTTTTTACTAACATCAATAATATGGCCCATTAAGCGGTAAAGAAAACAAAATTTCCCAATTTTTCCATTGAGACTAGAGAAAAAAGCTGTGTTTTATAGGGGAATAGGGTAATACGAAAAGGAAAAGAAGGAATAATACCGTACTCTGATAACTATGCAGCACGAACGCAGCCCAAAGAGCGTAATACGTCGAGTAGAAACCCCAGCACTGCTGCCATCCTCCCCCCAATTGTCCTCATAGCAGCAGCTATTCTATTCTATTCTATTCTATTCTATTCTATTCTATTCTATTCTAATTATTAAGCTTCTTAAAAAAGACGTACAAGAACAAGCTGCTGAAGATTGGCAGCAATTGAGGGTAGAATAGCAGCAGATAAGAGCAGATGCTGCTAGGGTTCCTACTTGACACATTCAGCTATTCCGGCTACATTCCTAGCACACGTTCATCAGACTATAAATTGAGCAAAACAAGTCCCAAAATGTCATATACTAATCTCTTTATTATTGGCAATAATACATATAATATAATACATCTGAGATATTAATGGAGGACAATAGGCTACTACTGCTGTACGTGCGCTGATTTCTCAAAGGATTATGGATCCTCCTTCTCGAACAAAAAAAAACTCCATTTTTCGAAAATCTTCTGAGACATCTTTAATCTGATTTATGGATGGGTTTCGGCTTAGCCATGTTTTTCTTCAATCCCACGGCTGACTAATTGATTAAGAAGTACCTCCAGAGAAGATGACTAAACGTGGAGTGAGAGTGTCTCCATCTCAATAATTTTCATTAGTTGAATCGTCGCCCTGCTTTTTTGATGTCCGATTTTCAATGTCAACTCTCGAATAGAATATTTTTCGGTAGGACATATCATTTAGCCGTATAAATAGGATTTAAGAAGGATTCCGGACTACCCATAGGGCTTGTGTTCCGCGTACCTCCCACATTAAAAGACCTCTTCACATCCACCACGCTCTACGAAAATAGATGTCCTGAAGCTGATTGTCGCTATTGCTCAGGAGAGAAGATATGTGAGCTCCGTGGCACAGTATACTTATTGACATGTAGTGGATGCGGCGAAAAGTATATTGGGGAAACGATCCGACCGTTGCGTAAAAGACTGGACAAGCACGGACGGGCCCTGATGAACCTTGCTTCGTACCCGGAAGGAAGCTTTTCAAGACACCGGACCCTGAGGCATGCAAGAGAGCAACCTCCAGTCTTCACGGTCCGAGTGGTCCACCGTCATTTGACAAAGACGTTGGAGAGAAAAATGATGAAAGCCAGGGAAATACGACGTCATGGGTCAGAGATCAACACCAAGGATGATACTGCGCTTGAATAAGTGATCCCAGCCCTTGGCAATCTTTCCTCTCTGACCCAACTCTCCTCATTCTCTCAACAACCAGGGAGTGAGGTCCTTCTTTGTCATCAGTACCGTCTCCTGTCAATAAGGTCGTGTTCTATAGAATAAAATCTCCGTGCCGATTGTCAGAGTCATCATTGTCGTTTTGTCACACGGTAGATCTTTCGTTTGATTATTACGGAGCAATTGGTGATTATGTAATATTTCGTATTGGTTAAGGCCTGACGAAGGCATTAATTGCCGAAAACTTGCCGGAAATAAACAGATCCGCTAAGAGACCAAACAATCACAAATAAGAACTCTACAGTCTATGAAATCCCTCGATGGAGGCGCGACCGTTGGCGTGCGTGTGCGCCGCGGCTGTATTGCGACAGTAAAACTCCGCAACATCTCTGCTGTTCTCGTTTCAGTAGACAAGGGAACGGGTATATAGTTTGGAAAACTATTATTTAATGACAAGTCGTACTGAAGAGCACTCATTCAAACTGGAAAGGGCTCAGTGGTTCAACCGTCACAATCCGGCCGCTGCGCGCACGCGTTGCTGAGCTCCCGATTCTACTGGTGAAGTTTATAGACTATTTATAGACTATATATGTTCTAGTTAAGTATTAGAGCACTCTCCTGCAGTGGTTCTATACTTATCCTGGCTCTTTTTCCGAAATTCTTGTTACTTTTTGGAAAGAAGGGAATATTGAATGCAAGGAAACTAACCATCTAATTTCATTCAAACTAATCCAGGAAAGGTGCATTTTTACCTAATGCCAAAGCTGAACAGATAAACCCAGCGCTGTGGGCTGAAATCTCCCACAGTTCTGGAAAGTGCCAAATTCTCTGGATTCATGGCCAGTTGGTGAGAAATTCTGGATATGCGTGAATGGTAGGTCAGAAGGATGTGAGTGCATCGAAGGAGCAGAGCACAATGACACTGAGCAGCTCAAACAACCGTGGGGTTTACTTGGCCACGCCCATCGCCTGGCCACGCCCCCTGAATTATCTTCCGCTAGTAAATTGCCAATTGTTTTTTATGTACTGTCCATCTAAATAGGATTGTAATGAGGAGATAGCTCCTGTAGTGATTTTGAGGGTTTGGCACAAATCCAAGCAAAAAAAAACGAAATTTTCCAGCAACAATAATCAAGCGTAAATATCGATGAAACTTTGCTTGTTGCCGCACAACTAGCTAAACCATCCAGCATTCCACTTTTCGTTTTAGGACCAATCTAAGGCTACGGTAGCGCACCACCGCTCCATTATGGAAGATTCCTACACACCAGTCTCGGATGCAGAAAGTGGGCGGG
>JARK01000186.1:32787-83235 GCA_000688135.1 Ancylostoma ceylanicum | reverse complement strand
CGTCCCACGCATCTTGTCTGACCGTTCGCTGGGCCGCGGTTTCCGCCGGGCCACAGCTGGTCAGACAAGTCCCGTAGGGCTCGTCTAGTCTCCACCTAAGCGGAGACAAGACTCTGACTTCCATACCCCACACTCGGCTTATATACGGTTTCTATCAGTATCCGCAGCTGTCTAACAGTTGTTTACATGGAAAGGTCGAAACGTGGGTTAGCAGTGGGCGAATGGTGGGCAAATTGTGGTCCCACCGTGGGTTCTCCAAGCATGGTGGGCCCACCGTGGGGCAGTGGTGGGCGCACCGTGGGACTGATAACAATGGTGGGATAACTGTGGGATAAGTGGGGGCGGACACCATAATCGGGTGATAACTGTGAGATAACCTGGGGATAACGGTGGGCCCACCGTCGGTTGGGGGTCCACCGTGGGATAACGGTGGGCCCACCGTGGTACGAAAGTTCAGAGTTCAGTGAGATAATCCAGAGATAATCATGCAAGAGACTAACATTGTGGACCAGCTTAGAAGATGCGAATTCAACTTTGATTGCAACCAGGCAAGACGGAAATTTTCGACCTCGAGATTTCGACACATTTTGAGATAATCGTGTGCACTGAACACTATTATAGCGCTGGAAAGAGTCGAAAGCCTCAAAGTTCGGCTGTTTCTGAATCTCGGCATGATTGAAACTCTTACAGGTTTCTTTGCTTAACGACACCCGATTTCTGAACCAATGAATAGAACCGAAGGCCTCTTTTATTATTCCATGATCGAGCATTCACGCAAACGCTTGTTCTGAGCACTCTAGTTTATTCAAAGTAAACTCACTAGCCACTAAAGAAGCCAAAACTTCAGTAGAAAAACAGCAAATAGTTGCAGAAGTGATTAGCGTCAAACGAGAACCACTGCGTGCGACTGGGTGCCGTTAAACAAAGAAACCTATAAGAGTCAAAACTTTCGAAATCTCTGTTTTCCGGAACCCATCAGCTCGTAGCTTCCGAGCAGGTTGGGCAGAGTTACGCGACCTTGTGTGTTTTCGCCATTCGCAAACATTTACTTCCGTACAGTATTGCCGGCAGACAACAGCGTGGTAGACTTTCCCTTCCAGCACTCTCTCTAGCACTCTCTAGCATCTTCGAAGGCACAGGATTCCTGTGGATTCTGTTCATTTGAACCAAGCGCAGACAATCCTTCGTCGAATCGCAGCATAGACAATCCCACACCATTCAACCAACACTCGAAAAAGGCATCCAGGTAGTGGAATTCCTTTATTTTTATTATTTTATTTTTATTTTTACTGCAAAGTGCCAAGGGCACAACGCTACCCTTCAAAAAAAGGTAGAAAACAAAGTGACAATTGTTAAGGAGGTTTTGGAAGAATCATTGGAAAGAGCAGATTTAAATTATATCTGGATTGCAGGCTAAATGAGGCGTTCTTATGCTTTTTTTGCGTGAACTTTGTGACGCTCGCCATGTTCCTCGATACTGCTCATAATCTCCGTTTTCTTGAGATTCAGTTTCAGTCCTGCGTCTGCCAGCGCCACTGCCATTTCTGGATCTTGTGTTGAAGCTCTGCTTGTGAGCTTGCTATCAACGCGACATCTTTGGCTCACAGGAGAGTGTATGGAGGCGCTTCCTGATCGTGAGTTCAAGACCAGAAAACTGTTTGCATGACTCCTGCAGGCGAATAAAGAGAAATTCGTCAATGAAAATCTTGTGCTTTTCGTGTACATTTCGCTCATGTCTATGTGACATTAACTGTAGAACACGTTCCAACGCACGAACAGGCACATTTTAAGGGAACCTCCGGGAATCTCCCCGGATATGCAAACGACGCTATGGAATGGACATCCATCACGCAATTTTGCATATGCAGTACGCAATTTAACAAGCGCTAGATTTGAATATTTATTTCGAGAAAAATACTGCTCTTTTTAAACGAATCAGGAGACTCAGGGCATGTCGAGGGCATGCGTTTTTATCAACAAATACAAAAACATGAAGTACATCCCTGCCGTACCTTCAAATTGCACAGGAAGTAAGCAATTTTCGATGAACTCTGGAAAATAGGAAACTTGTGATACGAGGACGACAGGGGTGGCCTTTTCGCACGCCAGCTCCGGAAGAGGAGTGCAACTTCATGCACAAAGGGGCTCTCAAGATTGGGGAAAGTGCAGGACAACCGCCGCTTTCCGGTAGGATCTACGGAGTGACGATGTTTGTGGCTCTGCATGATGGAGATCTCTTTCTGCTGCGATCCTTCCGACAGTTTGTCTGAGAAGGAGAAGAGGGGGTGGGGGGAGAATGAAGGAGAGTGGGAATGACCTACTGTAGGAGGAATGCCCGGTTACTATCCCGCAGTGAGTTTGTTTTCATGTATTTTATCAATTTTATATTTGGCCTCTTCAAAAATACTACTTAAAGGCCTGGATGCATCATTGAGACTACTTAGGGTTCCCAAAAATGACCCGACGTTCAGTCATGGATGGTTGGATCCACCTTGGATTCCTTTCTCTATCAACTGGGATACCTTTCTTCCCAACGGTACGTTCAAGGAGCACCGTCTTTATGCGGGGAACTTCAAATCGTTGGATGCGGACCAGTGCCTAGAAGCGTTAATGCTGGACAGGGAGTACCAGAGAACATGATCAAAGCACTATTAGTCGAGGAGTGCACCAGACAGCCAGGCTGCCACTCCGCGCCGCGGCAGTGGTCCGTATCGAACTGGCAGTTTCTAATTCCCAGTAACTTGGCTCGCACTAAGAGCCACAAGTGTTACGCGAGTTGGAAAAGGCTCGAACAACACAAACCCGAACAAACATGGCTTTAGATCCATGAAGTTCATGGAATTAAAGCTAAGTGTCCTGCTGTTTGATCACTGTATTTTTCCAACGCGCACAGAGCTCCACTTCTTGGCAGCAATTAAAATATAATTGTGGATATGTTTAGCGCGCCGCTTGCTCTTCATTCCTCGACTTCCTGGGATGAAAACAGGGAGTTGAGACTGCTGATAGCAACCTTAAGAGCTAAAGCCCTGGAAAATACAGGTAGCTATGTACTTCTAGAAGACTCGTCATTTGTCTGCCATTTCTAAGGTAGTGTTTTCGTTAGTGAAAGGAAATTCGTGAGTTTCACAGAAAAAAAGCGCTGTAATTTACACTCAGCAGGCTATTATTATTTGTCCAAGGAAGAAGTGTAATTCCAATGGAAATCGTAGGTCTTTCAGGGTGTATTTAGCCGAGTTGACATCATCTTCCTGAAACTGAGGCAGGAACTGGAAAAGAGGCTTCCTCTTCTATTTTTGACCTCAATCCTGTAAACAAGGGAAGTCTACACCTCACGTTCAGAGAAAAACAAATGGAAGTGCTCATTCAAGATTGTAGAAGCCCAGTGAAGCCTAATTCCAATGAAGACTACGAATCCTAGCTCATCATGTATCGAGCAACTGGATATGGATAGCATGTAGTAACGGTTGAGAGGGCAAAATCCCAGCATGTAGTTGTTAACCGTCAAAATGAACAAAGGTAATCTTATTATCACGGCTTTGAAATAAACCTGGACATTGCTCTGTTTGACTATGGTTCCAGACCCAAAACTACCAATCCATACCGTGAAATCGCAAAAGTACTGTGAAATCGGCTTGAAAACAGAGAAATTGTTATCGAGTCCATGTTGTTTGTCACCGCAACCCTGGCTAAGAGTCTCGATAGGGATTCCATATGCTATCCATGTCTGCATAGTTCGTGAAGCCTCCACAAAACAATTAGTGTTTTCTGTCGAGAATAACAACTCAGTAAATCTTTGAAAGAAGTGCAGAGCAAAATTACAGGATGATATCGAGATAGGGAATTTTTGAAGCGTTGATTTTTAGGTCTCAGCCTTTGCAATGCACGCACTCTGAGGCAAAGCTTCTCATTCTAAAACCGCGAAAAACTGTTATAAATTGGTAGAAAACTAATGTTTCCCTTCTTCAACCCTCACTTTGGTATAACCAATGTGAACCAACGTCCTATACAGGTTCAAATATGTACACTTGCAGGTGCACGCCATTTCCATAGGCTCTCTCATGGGTTACGGTTAACAACATTGTAACCACAAAAATGTATAACAAGACTGATTCTTTTGGCTTTCCCATAAAACGATTTCCACATTTTTCTACGAATATATCAATTGGAGTCAAGAAAGCTACTATTTATGCTGAAGTTCTACGTATAGCTCGTACATGTTCCAATAAACAGGATTTCATAAACCGACTACAAAAAACTAAGAATATGCTGTTAAAAATGGACTATAACCAATTTGTAATTGAAAGTTCATACATACGCTGTTTGTTCAAGAATAACTATATTTTATATAAGTATGACATACACAACTCTGGAACTAAACGATTTATAAAAGAACTATTTTGATTATAATAAATTTAACTATGATAACCGACATTTTACCTGTACAATGATCAAATTACGCCGATTAGTAGCTCGATGTACCACAAAAAATTTAAACTTATGTAATTAATCAATAACAGCTACAAGCATCAGTCTACAATGAAATTGGCTAAAAACATACCAATTCATTAATCTCTTAGTGAAATAATAAATATATCATTTGTTGATTATATCCCATTTGATGTTTCTCATTTCATGATGATTCATGTTCTCATATGGTAGGAGTTTATATCAATTAATAAGTAAGTGCCAAACTTTTATAATGATAGTATTAATAGTAACCAGTTCAGTCGAGAGTTGACGAAACACATGTAGAACACACATTTTTTGTACTTACACAACCTTTCAACTATTATTTTGAAATGTTGGGCAACCAAAAATTATTGCGGCTAATAAGGTGAAAAACACGCGATTAATCAAAAGGAAGTTGCGCTCTCCATGCAAGAACACACCAACGTCAACTCCTTCCTGAACTACCTTCAAACTAATTAAAGTATGTGCACATATTAACATCAGTTACAAAATTCAATTTAGTAGGTCTCCTTCACCTTACTGACGAGTGCAGGGGGAGACTTACTTATAGGTTTAGTTTTCGTATAAGGTTCATGCACGAAACGAAAACTAAACTGAACAGACTACAAAATTTGGAAACATATTACAACTAAAGAATTTACGGTACCTTCTCAAGACCGCTCGTGCCCTCGGGCACATTCCCCATGCGGCAGCAGTATAAATAGTGCCGTGGCATTCTGATGGCTTCGTTCATACACTTGGTCATCCGATCAACTTCGCCGTAATGGTCCATGGTTCCACTGAGGATGCAGGCCTCTGCTCTGCTGTTCGATGATGGTGAAAACTTTCGATCGCCGAATCAGTGCTCGAGAATATCATGTCAAGCCGCTGTCACGGACCTGCCACTCGCCACTCTTGTCTACCAGGTTGGTTTATAACTTGTCTGAAAAACATCACATCTTGTGGATTTATTTCTATTAATGTGATATCCTTGATGATTGATGTGATATTATAAAGGGGAATACGGAGGTCGCAACTTATTCGGTGCAATGTATGAAGAGAGGAGAATATGTGAAAGTCATTGATATCCGGAAGAATCCAGTTGATAGGCGGCTGCGGGTAAGGTAGTTATGCGCTAAGTACCCTAAGCTCCTGTCCATTTCCGCTTGCCCCTCACCCAAGGTAGCAGACCTTCATACTCTGCCCACTGGCTCGCGAGTCCTCTATTGTGCGCCGCGCCTGTGTCATAAATAGTCTTGCTGGTTGACGGTGAAACCCTGTCTACCCGTATATGGCTCTGATGCTGTCACCGATGCCTGGGCCAGCTGCGACTGATATCGTCCTGGACCGGCACTCATCTTTGAAGTTATCTAAGATGAACATATTAACATAACGCGAATTGATTATCTATCGTTGATGCGGATGTCATCACGTCTGCCCTGATCAGTTGCAACGATGAATGGCTGCACTGTGTGAAGATCTATCGTTGTCAAAGGATGGTTAATATCATACCTATGAATCGCAATTGGGTACAGGCAACATCGCGTAATTGGGCATGTTACGTACAAAACCATAAGTAACAATCGATCACTGTTTTGGTTTTCAATATAGTGCTAGATCTATGGACGTGAGAACAAAATCATTACAGAGCTCGGATGCACCATTTCATGGAAAGGTATGTAGTCGCACTCACGGGTATGATTACCTTCAGATAGCAGCTTGGTATGAGCAATGCCGTGAATAAGTATATTGATGGAAGCTAGCTAAAGGATAAGCTTGAGGACGTCCCACGTTTACCGTACTCTCACTGATGACCTGCAGGAGTTATGCAGTGTCAGTGCCTCGGCAGAGAACAGGTAAAGTACTCTAGCACGCTTTACCATAGAAACAATACTATGTATGGAACTCAGAATAGCGAGGAATCGTCATACTTCACCGTATCTATGATAGTTCTTTGAGGCAACCGTGATACAGTGCGCGTCAAAACTTTACGCCCACCTTAGAAATTCGCCGTTTTGGACGAGGATCAAAATTTTCCGAGGAATGGAGTTTACTACCGTTTTCGGCGTGCTTGAAAACCCCCGTAAACTTTTGCTGTGTCTTTTCTTAGCTATCCTCCAATTTTTTATTCGTTTTTGAAGGAAAAACGCGGCGGCTCAAAACTTTACGCCCACCCTTGAAAAGTGTCGATTACTCAGGAAAGGTAATGCTAACAAACTGACAAATGACACAGACTAATGTAGTAGCGTTCCAAAAGACCGCGGAAAACACTTTGGAGCATTTAAGATCAATGCTTAGGGCACTTTGCCAGTCAATGACTAGGCAAACCCTTCACTGAGCAAGTGTGAACAGAACAAAAATTATTTAGGAACCTGTGTGAGCGCAGACGCCTAGCGGGCATTTCCACGAGCAATCTTAATGAGAATAGATGGAAAAGGAAACACTTGAAGACATTTCAAGGCCGACGCCACTGTCATATCACCCGTCTGGTCCTCCTCCTCTACAACGTCGGCCGAGAAAATCTGAACTAAATTCTCGCTGACTCTTTCCAAATCGACCAGTCCCTACGCACATCGGCATTTAAGGACTTTTGAGGCAAGAATATAAGGCAAGTTCTCCGAACCACGCGACACCACCCTTGGAGTGGAGTGATTTTGTCAGTTCCAACATGAACAGCATGTGGGCTTGGATTGCATTTTTTCGTAGTGCTTGCTAACATCCAGGATTTCACTCATATCATCTGTTCATGTGTTCATTGGTGAGCGTTGAAGTCACACTACGATTTTCGTGGCTGAATGTTGCGTTACTATAGAGATTCATGGGAGAAGCCCGAGGTTCCTTTTTTGCCGCAACTTTGGCGGTTGAATTTCAGTGATCAGGACAGACCTCTGACTTCAGTATTGCAGAGTTGGGATTCAGATGGGCTCGTCAATTCAAAGCAGTGCTCTACAAATGCATTTGCCATCATATTTCCCTTGAAACGGCGTGCACCACTTCATTTTTCGCCAGGGTCACGACTCGGAGCACCCTTCACGTCTAACTCGCAGCCTCTCAATGTCACCCCTATGAGCTAGCACGCCTGTTCTTGTAATTTAGATATGATGAGGAACTCAGATGACATAACTACTGATGAGATTCATGGCAGTAAACACCAATCACACCACCTACAGAGCCTCAAAGAAGCAAATTTCTCTTGCTCTGCATGTAACTTTGCGAGAGCCATGAACAACTTTGTCACAGCAATGAGGAATTGACTATTTGGGGTAATAATCAGCAAAACAGAACCTAAGAAATGCTAATTCATAAGGATCGCCTAGCTTTCTTACGATAAAAAAGCCTTTCCAAGGGTGGGCGTAAAGTTTTGAACCGCCGCGTTTTTCCTTCAAAAACGAATAAAAAATTGGAGGATAGCTAAGAAAAGACCTAGCAAAAGTTTACGGGGGTTTTCAAGCACGCCGAAAACGATAGTAAACTCCATTTCTCGGGAAATTTTGATCCTCGTCCAAAACGGCGAATTTCTAGGGTGGGCGTAAAGTTTTGACGCGCACTGTATAATACCTAGTGAACAGTATTTATAAAGCGACCGTGACCTTAATGTTTCCCACAACAGAATCAAAACCTTGGTGATGCATTTACAAAGAGATAACTGACACTAATGCCACCGAACAATTATTTTCAATGATCACTAGTACTCTTCAGTATTTGGGAGTGTGTTATGTTAGTGTTTACGGCTTTTCAAGACATCCAGACGTATGTAGAAACTCTGAACTTGTATCAACAAATCAGTTCAGGCAACTACATTCGATTTGTTCGTCTGAGACTGTGCCCGAGGTTCGTAAGCCAAAGTAGAAAGTTAGGAAACATGAAAATTTCAACCAGTAATAGTGAAGAGTACAGAGATGATTGAAGCAGCTGTTTACTAGAACTAACAGCACATGCCCTGACTCTTACAAACTAAAATACTAGCAAGAAATTAGTAACATAGAAATTCTGCACCTGAGAATTTTTCACATTGGCTGTGAGCCGGACAGCCAAACTGCTACTGTTCTCGGTTAAAGTTCAAACGCTCAACCAATGGTCTCAAATGCAGAAAAGTTCATCAATCGCGTGTTTAGCGTTATGTTCATTGCCTGGCTAGACGAGCTTTTCGTAGAACAACTACAATTTTCGAAGTCGGAACAACATTCTTGCCGACTACAGCGATAATCACTACTCAGTGACTCATAGTCGTCTGCGGGTTCTCATGGGGTGGAGTACTGTGGGAAATTTAAGAAGTCGAACAAGGAGTGCGATGCGTTGCTGACAAACTCTATCAGATTTCTAGTAGACTTGAAATTCCCACTGGATGGGTGGTTTTCTCCGAATGAACATCGTGTTCAGCAAGTACAACCAATGCTATTTTTCCACAAGGATTGTCCACTGAAAGTTAGTGTTTGCATCTGTAACGAAGCAGTTCTTTCCGGTACGTCGTAGTTATTACAAGGATTTGATGAAAGTATTCCCTATAGAGTTCACTCAGTTTACTGAGGTGGTTATTCAGCAGTGTCCATATCTCGGTTTAGCAAAATACATAGACATAGTTCATTTCCGAAACAGGCCTGCTTTGGGAGTTCCTCATTGTCATAATCTTGGTCTTATCTCACAGTGAGGAACACAAAAAACTTTTATTTCCATCCCAACATGTTCATAGAATATCACAACCTTAGAATTCTTGTGATTAAAACCCTTGAAATGTTCTATTCAGTAGAAAAATAATTGCAGAGTATTCATGGTGAAGTCTCTAGGGCTGACAAATGTGTGAATGTAATATAATGGGTTAAGTTTAACTGTTCATGCGCACCTTAGCGTGCATACCATGAATGAATCAAAAATAAATAATACAGTAGATGGATTGACGTACGAGGTCCAATATTATTCGTTTTTCAGTCCATTCCTACCACTGGATTAACCTTTTAGGGAGGATCGCACCCACAATTACTGACCAGACATCGGCTTATTTCTTCCTGTTTATCCCTATGATCCGGAATCAAGGTTCAGTCTTTTTTAAACTCCACACATCAATGATTAAGCCGCTGCTGCTGGAATCGAACTGAGGAGGTTCGTTCTTTGGTTCTGCTTACCCATTACCTAATCCCTTCGTGTGGATTAAATTAATAACGTCTGAATGACTTGTAATAGCAAAGTCCGTATCATTAACATTAAACAAATAAACAAGAACTTGGATCTCTTGGGCAATTTGAATGGAAAAATAAATAAATTATAAGAATCAAGCTTTAGACTGGGTGTACCACAGAGCAAAGAAAAATGAATAACTAAAGAAAGGTAAGACTCAAAAAGTAGGTTTTCAAAAATCAGCCTCAATATGTATCTGCAATGATATTGATTCTATGAATGGTGTATAAGTGAATAACTAACCAAAGGAATGGATAGATTCTTATTCATTCTAGATCTTTTATTTTTTTCACCTGCGGAGTATTAATTGAATTTTTTAGTATTAATATTAATAATTAATATTAATTATTATTATAATTAATATTAATAATTAATATTAATTATTATTATTATTAATAATTGAATTTTTTTAGTATTAATTGAGAGAAGCAGGGTTTTTGAAATGTTGGGAAAGTGGTTAGAAGGGTGTGGCATAAATATGAGGTTGGACTATTCAAAGACATTGAGGATGAGTAGAAATTCAGGCAATAAACTTAGCTTGCACTATGTCATTCATGAATAAATCCTTTACCCACTTTCCATTCCGTATGATGTCAATTTTACCTCAAAATGAATAATCCATATAATCTTCGTGGCAAATCATGACTTTAATAACAAATTCTGTGAAAAAAGTGCGACATGCAACATGCGTATTTCAGCAGGTCGTGGTTGGTGGGTGGCGGCTCTTCCCCGTGTCCTTAAGCAAAAGTACACTTGTAAGTACTTCAGAAAGATATCCGTTAAAGTCATTCTGAAAAGATTCACAGATTCCTCGTTCGAAGTATGTATGTGAGAATATAGCACATTCCTCAATCTCCGCGCCGCCATATAAGGTAGCTGCAGAAAATGAAAAACGGTTTTTTTAATCAATGCTTCTTGAAACTATCACTTGGAACTATTATATGGAAGCACGAATGGAGAAAAAGGTATTTTCTTAACTTGACTGACTTTTTGTTTTTTTTTTTCTTGACTGACCTTTTTTTCGCATGCCCACTCATTCTGCGGAGTGAATATGCATACCTCTGGATGTTTACTGTTACCTGAGTCTAAACTCTACCGTTCTTAGCTGCTTTGAATCTTGTTTGATGACAATAAAGCCTGATTTCATTCCCTCCTTTGTGTGAAAATCATGTGGTAAAGCTCGATGGATTCTTATAGGGATCTCGAGAAGAGGTGAAATGGACGACATGGAGGTGCATATAAATTATCACACGTTACAGATACCAAAACAGTTGGTCCAAAACATTTTTCTCTACCGAAGAGTGCAAAAAGGTTTATTTCTATGTTTCGGTACGAGGACAATGCATGAAACAGATTTCAAACATGCACGATAGAATAAACCTCAAAAATCCATAATTGCTGTTGTGAAGTCGAAACCTTTCTTCTACCACGTGCGTGTTTATCCTTTTTTTATTTATTCTATTTCACCTGTTTGTTTATTTTTTGTTTTTATTGTGCATGCTAAAGCATGTCATAACAGTTGGTGGAGGCTCGACGAAATAAAAGAGTATGAGCGACATCAGCAAAAATGCATAGATAATTGTAATTAGAAACCAGGAAGTTCACGTGAAAACAAAATGAACAAATAAAAATGTTAGCATTTTTCAGAATGATAACTTGTGTGCGATATGAAAATGCGACATGCGATATGACCAATTGCTTGCTCAAAACACAGCGACTATTTGGTCATTACATATCTGTTTGATACTTGTTCTGCAAAGCATTGCATGTAAACTACACATTTCACAAAAGACTACACTTCGAAAAAACTTTCAAATACAAGGCATTTACACAATTTGGAGGTAAACAAGTTTACCTTCTGAATGTTATGGAAAATACGTGAAAGTGTAGTGACGCATAAACACCTGCTTGAACACCTACAAATAACTTGATGTCAGCCCTCGAAAGCTCTATAACACCAAGAAAAAATTCCTAGGCCGAGAGAACAGCGTTAACCACGTAACCGATTCTCCAACCCATGGTACGTCGTGTAGTGACTGTTATGCGAATCCCGCAGTGGTGTAAACACCACACAGCAGTGTGATAGTATTGGCACTTTTAGTTTAGTTTCCGTATAAGGTTGTGCACGAAACGCAAACTAAACACTAATGTCATTCAACTCCTTCCTCATTCTCCTACTTCCTGTGTTTATATCTTCACCCACATTAACACCAGAAGAATACCCAACAATAACCAAAATACACGCCTTTTTAGTGCAAATTGAATTTGATAGCGAATGCTCTGTAGACTTTGTTTTACAGGAGGTACTAGGGTTAACGTCGGGAAATTAATAGTAAGGCGCTGGGCTTGTGGTATGGATGCCTTCCCTGACAATCACAATCTTCGAAAAAATCACTTCAAACTACGCGCCATCTCCTGCCGAACATGGCATTGTTGCCTGAGTATTCTAACTGCTTTCACGTGAGGGCTGGAAGAGGACCAGATTCTTCGACCTGCCGCCGTTCCTGGAAGCCCCGTCCACTCAATCAACTCGGCTTGAAGGCTTTATATTGTCGTGTGTATTATTGCTTTCCTGTTCATGAACTACAGTTCGTCGTTGAATTACGAGAACCACCGGTGCGACCATATCTCTGGTCACCAACAAGGTTCTACTAGTTTGTTGTTATTGTTTGCTTTTGTGTAAAAGTGATAGAATTGTAGGCCACTAATTGGTCTCTTGTTTCAACCGCTATGTTGCTTTCCCAATACGCTCTTTCTTTCAGAGTTTTTTCGGAGTGTCAGCAATTATCATTTGATCGTTTGCCTCGTCAACGTAAATATGCTTCAATTATCCACCAACGCTTGTTTTTACGGCATTTTCATAAGCAGTGGGGAATGAAGCTGCCTTTTGTTGTCGTGAGTTGTCATACGGGTAGTATTATTTCATGATCTACACGGAATAGTATTGCTGCTGTTCTCTTAGTTGACCTCCATTGTATTTTGGCGCACCGGCTTTTTGGTGTATAAAAAATTTCTAATGGCGGCCCTCAGTGACGCATTAGACAAGCTGAATCTCTTATTGGCAGTTTTTCTGAGAGAAACCTACGTGGATCGGAGCTGACTCTCTCATTGTAATTTCTCATAATGAAGGAATGTTGTACAATTAGAACTGTACTGTGCTCGCACAACACCTTTCCACTAATTTTGACACCTACTTCCAGTTGGTAATCCATCCATGTGACAACAGTCCCAAATCTGTCTTACGAATGCGTAGCAACGTGCTCAAAACTCGATAACCTTCATTTTTCTTGTCTAGCGTCGACTGCGCTTGAAACCTCAATTCAAGAACTCAAGCTCATTACATTAACGCGCGGAGGAAGTTGTGTGTTCTGATAACCTATTTATCGCAGAGCTACTCTATTCGGCCTCGCAGGAGTGTCACTAATTTTTAGATAGCAGTAGCTGAGTTGTCGGCGTCATGAGCAGGTGAAGCTTCGATGTCAACAACGCAACGCAGCCAGGTAGAAAGCGTGACTCAGCCATCCATCCCTCCTCAACTTTTTGTTGGCTCCGATAGAACATATGCCATTCTTTGGTACTGTATTATATGCATAGTTTCGCTTATTCTTCACTTGGTCTTCATCCTTGTAGGTTTTCTGTTTTTTTTTTTTGCAGGATTTTCAGAAGTAAACCTTTCTTCCACAGGGTATACGAAAGTTGTGTGGATGGAAATCAAACTTCTGTTTCACACTTCTACTTATTGTCTCGGTGATGTGCATGGTGAGATTTACAACAGAGCTCATAGCCAGTCTCACAGCGTCGTTCTACATGGATTGGAATAAATACCAAACGTTGTGGATTGTGAGGTTTTCCTATGCTAATGTTATTGCAGGAAGTTCATTTTCGCAGAAATCGACAAAATCATTTATTGTTTTCAGGTGCTTGGCTCTTTCGCATTTGCACCTTATTTTACTGTGGTTATCCTGAATATTGCAATAACATTTCATCGCCTTGTGTACACCGCCTTCCCTTTTACAGCCAGTGAATACCTAACCAAAATTGTCATGCAGGTAAGAATTTGAAGTTTTCCCAACTCGGGCGTACATGCCTTTGAACTACCAAATAGAGTGGAAAAAAGTAGAGAATCAATGTCAATTTATTTATTTCAATAATATAATCATAAAGTGGCGGAAATCAAAATTTCTTGAGCTCGTATCATGGTTAACAGCAACTTAGAACTGATCACAGGAAGGGAATTGCTAACTGTGTAGTGGAAACACAAAATTCTATTGAATCTCGATGCAGATCAAACATACAGCCTAAGCATTTGATCCCACCAACAAAATCCCATCCCACCGTTTTGAAAGTCATTGTAGGAAAAGACTTGTTACAACTTGTTTTATCATATCTGTTTCAAGATGTTAAACTGCGACTGGAGTCAAGAATGAGACCAGCCTTGACAACGCGACTAACTTCTTCAACTAGGGTCCTCAAATTTCTTAGATTTAACAGCCTCCTTTCTCACATTTGCCTCGCTCTCTCTGTAGTTCTTTTTCTGCAACAATATTTATGCACAGCCGTGCTTCTTCTCAATGAACTGTCTAGTTTTCTCAGACTACTCATTTGTCTTCTAGCAGCCCATGCCACCTCTACCAGACAGATGCACAACCAACATAGTATGCTGTGCGGATCCTCAATTCAGGTTAACTCATATAGAAAACACATGACCTCCTCCCAGCACTTTCATCGCTCATCCTGAAACCTGCTATAACGACCCATTAATTGATGTACTAGATGCCCGGACAGCAAAGCCAGTAGCTCGCGTAGGCGGAGTACATAATATCCTTGTGGTGTATCAATTAACTTCCTCCGCGTAATATGCAATTACACTGCATCAAGCTGTATTTCTGCAGGACTCGCTTAATCTCTGGAAAGCACCTGTTAATTTGCCAGCGAGCCTAATAGGCCACTTTGGAAGAAGTGCAACTAAGGCAATCGACGGCTTCCTTAAAAAAGATGAAAAGGGATTGGATACTTGTTGGAACTAGCCAGGAATATGCAGGAAGTCGAACATCTCTGCAACCTTTAAAAAAACAAAGGAGTAGATTTGTGTATTGGATTACTTTTGAGTTCACTAATGCCTTGTAGGCTCAACCATGAGAAAGGGTAATAGATGGATTCACGCTCTACTCAAATTCTCTCTACTTCTTTTCTCAAAATCACCTTTAAAACAATGATTTAGAGTACAGTAGTTGTAGTTGTACAATCAATTGATTAGGGGAACAGATGTCGAAGAGGATATCCCTGTATTCATAGTAACAAATCTAGATTAGTTTTAATGATTTAATTAAAATTCAATTATAGTCGCTAATTTGGACAAGAATTGCGCAAATCACAGAACCAAGTCCATGATAATTAGCAAGCAAATTCTGCTTTGCCTGGATGGACTGATGCTATGTTGAATCGCTGACAAAATCATAATCTGCTGCTTAGCGTAATCACCTCTGAATGCTTTGTTTTAGGTCATTCTTCTTGTCGCAGCTCTATTTTTTCTCGCCATTGTTGTAATACTTAACACAGATCTTCTGGGTGTTCGTTGGGTGGATTCGTTCATGAGTTGGGCGCTAATGAAAGGTCGAAATCCCTCTGTATTCAGACTGTAAGTGATGTTATCTTTTTGCTTCGACGTCGTCTCACCAGCGCAACGTGTCTGGAAGAGAATTCTGTGCGCGTGCCTATGCCTATAATTATACCGCTCATTACTACTTTCATCAAATTTGGTTACAGTTTGAACACTTTATCTAATTACGGTGTTGGTGTTATAAACATTGTTACATATTCGCTCCTATTCGCTCTTCTGTTTAAGAGAAAGCTCATTTCCTTCATGGGCAATCACGAAATCAAGATGACTCTGCAGGTAAGTGCTACAACTCTGTGTTATGTCCAAAATAATTGAGATGGTTGTGCTCACAAAACATTGACGACAACTTGTCCACGGCTAGTGGGACCACTCACTAAAAACAAGGCATCTAGAGAATGCTTTCCTGCACATTTTCGTAAAATTCCGCAAAACCTCGCCAAGTAGTTCAACAGCACGTAATGGCGTTGCCTTCTTCACTTCTTCTTACGTCATTTATAGGTGCTATGTATGGTTTTTTGTGAAATTCTATTTTTCCTCTACTGGCAGTTCTGGAACATGGAAGGATACGGACCTTGGGATCTTGTCATAGCAGAAACATCTAATCTGCTGTACTTTGATGTTATCGTCATTCCTTACCTAGTACTTAATAGGTACGTTAACCACACCGATTAAAAGAATCGAAGACCTCGGCCTGCTTTCCTTACCCTAAAATTTATTTATTTAAGGAGTATACACTCGCAATTGAGAAATCTCGGGAAAACGAAGTTCACCCGTGTAACACGGTCCGATTCAAGAGTTAATGTGCATGGTTAAGCAAGAAAGCAGGTGTCATGTCGTTCGCTCTTATTTTCAAGAATCCAGAGTACACACTACCAATGTAATTTCTTTTTTTTTAAACTTCTCCTACTCTTGAGCAGGTGTTATGTGCTAAACAACTCAATCTTCCCAAACTTTTCCATTTTCTTCGGAGAACACAATGTAGCCATTCATGCATAATGCGTTCACAGCCATATGTAATTTTCAAAAATTCATCTTGCCTCTGTTTTCTGTTGTAGTCTCCATCGTTACCACATCACTTCTCTCATCCAAATGTAGTCACGTTTGTTCTCGCATTAACCCTGATTGTTTTGGCTCAATTTTTTTTACAAATCCATTTCAGCTCTCGTTTGCGGTTCTGTTGTCGTGATTGCATTGAACTTTATTTTTCGGATAGAATAAAGAAGACATCTGTTGAAGTTATCATCAAGACGAACCAACACAGTTGGACTTGGGATTCATCACATTGAGAGGTCTCAATTGATACTCTGTCACTTATGTCACATTCGCAGAAGTTTCCTCTTCTTGTGAAAAGGGTATTATGGGCTTTCACTTGGTGTTGGCTTCTATTTAATGTATGGGTAGCAGTAGAGCTCGATGAACTTTCAAGATAAAGATGTATACTTCTTCTGATCTCTTGTGTTTTTCCCGAAGTTTCGATGTTGAGTATGAGTTCACTGTCTCTGGAGTCTTCAAAATACAAAAATGTCACCAATTCGTACAGCAAACACCAAATGTGTGGACCCCTACAACCCAGTTAGATACATAGTGGTGCGGCGAAGAACGAGAAGGCGGGCGAGGTTCATGTATTGCGGCAGTCACCCGAAGTGCTGCGCCAATGCCCACTGTACTGCTCTGTTGGATGCAAAACGCTTGGCGTTCCGTGTATGTGCAGCTCTCGAAACCGGGCGTTTCTCACGTATATCAGTTGTGTAGGAAAAATCCTCTCGTACCGAGTTATATCGAAGAACGAACGGATGGCAGCCGGGAACTTCTTTCATACAGGCTACCAGACTCGTGTAATGGATTTACAATTACACACGTATTAGATACATTTCCGAGCGCATTACCGAGCCATAGTATTGCAACAAATCAAAGGCACTCAGATTGAAGTCCTACCCATTACATTTTTGAACTCATTTAATGTAACGACTTTCGATGTACTTTCTTAGCAATCGTTCTCGATCGTTCTCAATTTCTGGTATCACAGCAAATTTTTCACAATTCTAAGCTTTCCGTGATAACCTTCCCTATATGTGTACTCATTTCCTCCTCGTACTCTGTTGACACCTCTCGCACGATGAAGTACAATTTGTGTCATTAACCTAACCGAAACATACGCAATTTGATACGTTCGCGACTTCCCGACATGAGGTACCATGTACAGTCCTTTCACTAATATCGCTTATTGGACGAGATCCAGGATGAGGTGAGTCTCGCCACGTCACAGTACTCCTTATCATATTGGGTGTGAGCCAACCAATAGAACTTGCGACATCTTGGACCTCGTCCAATATGCAAGATTCGCGAAACAGATCGTAATACACACGTGCTCGCTTATGCATGCGCTTACGCCTAACTGGCTTGTGCATGCGGCTCCAAATACATCACCAAGGATGTCAACCGGTTGAGCACATTGTTAGAAATGTGTTAACACGTTCGCAACCACGTGCACGACCGATCGTGCACCACCCATTTAGTGTCATATCTTTGTGAAATGTCCGCATTTAGCTAAATCCTTTGTAGTGGCGTAGCAACAGATATACTAGAGTATTGCTTACGCAGTGGGCAACACAGACTTTCTCTCAAACTTTTTCATTAAATTTTTCGAATTAGAACAGCTATAAGAACAATAAACTTGATAGGATTCAAACAACCACAAATCAGTAGACAACGGAAATGTAAGCGACCTTTGGAAACTACGAGAGAAAAGATAACTCTCATGAAAAAAATCTTGCTTCCTATATGAAAAGGAAAACTTGCTACCGCATGGAACCACGTGCTCGACCGGTCGAGTACGGGTCCCAGGTACGCAAGAGCGCGTGTGTCGCGAACGTGTTAAACCATGTACGTGCTTTAGTCGCGCGTCAGACGCACTCATCCATTTGCGGATGTTTTCACAACTGCAGTTCTTTATTCTGTATATCGCAGACACTCTAGTAATATGTTCCTAATTCTTTGCGTGATGAGCCTTGGAGGACCGACACAGTTTGACAGATCTATCCTTCCTCTAGCCATATCCTTGGTCCTTACCCCAGCAAACTGACCAAAGCCGTGTAGCCATCTTATTTTAAAGCTATTTCCATACCTTCAAGATACATATTGCGTAGCTGTCGCGAAATACCGCGAGTTCGCAAATGCGTGCATCTCACGAGCGTCAGCGCTACGACTCGGCTGCTGATGGGTCTATCCTCCACAATGGGGAAGCACGTTGTCAACTTGTGCATCTAGTATAAGTTGCCTCATTAAGTTTCACTCGATAGAGTGATTGAGGCCCTTGACCATTTATAACTCGTTCCTTGCAAATTCACCTCTGAGGACGAACACGTACTTTTCAAAGCAACAATCTCTATACTAGACGCAACAGGAGGGGGAAGCTTTGCTGTAAATGAGTCAAATCCATCCAAGAGAAAATACAACTCGCGCACCTCTTCCTCCTCAACTTCTTGTTGGATCTGACAGAACCATAACAGTTCTATGGTACACGTATCTATGTACAGTCTCGCTCATTCTCCAGTTCATTTTCTTCATCGTGAGTTTTTTCTGTTTCCTTTGCGTGATGAGATTGACAGAACAAAACCATTCTGGCTCTTCAGGGAACTCGAAAGTTATGTGGATGGGATTCAAATTTCTGTTTCATACTTCTACGTATTCTCTCACTTATGTGTATGATAAGATTCACAACCGAATTCATAGCAAGCCTCACAGCACTATTCTACATGGATTGGGTTGATTATCAATTTTTATGGATTGTGAGTTGTCTGAAACGGTTTTTCTGCTGAAGTTATGAAAATCCATGTCAGGGTATTGGTTCTCTTGCGATTGCGCCTTATTACACCGTGGTTGTCTTGTATTTTGCCATAACGTTTCATCGACTTATATATACAGCTTTTCCATTCAGCGCGTATGATTATCTCAACAAATCTATCATGAAGGTCAGGTTTTGTGAAGTTCTTGAATTGTTGACTGCAGGGATTCTCGCCAATTTCTTTCGTTTCTTATTATGATATAATGAGTTTTAGGTCCTTTACTTCTTTGATTCTTGAAATGTGCAGAGCACCTTGGAGTCAAATCAGCGTTGACTTGAAATTTTATGATTATTTCGCAAAAGCACGTATAAGAAAGGTGCTTATCAAATGTGGTACATAGTGTTGCTCTAGGACTGCGTATTAGGTTGTTGCGAATTTATGTCTCATTTCTAGAATGCGAAACTGATGCTTTAACCGCATATTTTGTATCTATAAAAGAGCTTATTTTCCTTTCTCTGAGCATGCATCTTTTCGAAAATGGTCTCAAAGTACATGTGGTGCATAAACATTGTCCCACTATTTGAAAAAAGCACAGAAGACGTATGAAAGAAGATTTGCAAACACTTCTCCAAGAACAACTTGCTATCATGTGATGAAACAAAAAAAAACGGGCTGATTGGATTACCCGGATATCGCGGGTGACGTCCTAAGCAGTGAACCCCAAACACTACGATAATCAATTTTGGATTACCAACGGAATGGAACCAGCGATGGGGCCAGATTATACAAGCTGCAGCTGGGGCCACTGAGTGATCCTGGCTACTTTCCCACTTGTGTTTGCTAGATAACTGCTACGGGGTTCTCTGAAGCTGAAATCCATAGCTGATGATGATGGAAATGTTTGTATCCTTTAAGCTTTTTTTTCTTACACATTGCGATTTGTACAATTGGGAGAGAAAAAATATTTGCAAAACTTCTGTTTGAACTTGGAAAGGGAGAGTGGAAAATCAAGATTATTCATTATTTTCAGAAATTAGTATTACACCCCTATAGATTACAATAAAAATTTCAGATAGCGATAGCCGCAATATTCCTATTCTTCTTCACTTTTGTGATAGTCCTGAACACCGATCTATTGGGCGTTCGTTGGGTGGACTCCTACATGACCTTTGCGATCATGAAAAGCCGAAACATTGAGGTGTTTCGTTGGTGAGTTTAGAAGATGCATGTCTTTTTCTTCGAATTCTAAAAGGCTATATAGCATTTTCCAAAATGAAGGGACTAACACAGTCGTGTCTACTGCTTTTCCTCAAAATTGGTGTTAGTGCGGTCGAACTTTGTCTTCAGTCCATGTCAAAACTCAGGAAGCGTAGCCGGTCTGTTCGACACACGCATAGGGGCCATGCTCTTACTGTACTCCTAGTTTGGGTCCCGCCGCGCTTCTCATGTGCACAAATCGACAAGTGAATATGTATACGTGTCTATCTAGAACAAAACGACTAATATTTTAACTGAGAATGAACATTGTTGTTTCTCTAGTTTTACAGTAACAAGCTGATCCTGCTTCACTTAAACCGACATCTGCCTATTTATTCTCAGTTCTTGTCATCATCCCTTAATGCGCATAAAAATTTCTGCTACTTCAATGCACTCAGAGTAAATGTTTCAGAAGTCACGATCCTGCTCACATCGTTTTTACCGAAAATTGTTTCAGGATTAACACGCTGTCTCATTATGCACTTGGTGTTGTAAACCCCGTGGCGCATGCTGTGTTGTTTGTTCTATTAACTCAACGCAAAATCATCTCATTTAGGCGTAATCATGAAATCAAAATGACTGTGCAGGTAAAGGCACTCTCTATTTTCGGTCATTTTATCTTAAGTGGAATCAGAGGATTTCGTTATTTCTGTTCGTCTGTTTTCTCAGGTGTTGTGCATGGTTATATGCGGATGTTTATTCTTTATCTACTGGGAATTTGTGGCTGTTCATGGTTTTGGAGCATGGGATTTCGTCATTGCCGAAACGTCCAATCTGCTGTTCTTCCATTCACTCGTGCTCCCTTATTTGATTCTCAACGAGTTTGTCGAAAACTTCATGTTATTTGTTTTCATACCGCAGAAATGTTGCTGTTGACGTCAATCATTGTTTTACACTACTTCTTGATATGTGATATAGATACAAAACGTTTATTCCACGCTTTTTTCCACTGACATCTTTCTAGCAGTTGACTTCCAATGTATTCACAAACTTTTGTAGTAGCTATTGCATGTATAATATCTAGCGAACTTCAGAAATCCTAATTTCTTTCTTTTCGTGCGACTTCACTGTCATATTTTCAACTTGCCTATTTGAGGAGGATCCATGAGCAACTGAAGCACTTCGGGAAATCGTATTTCAACCATTTGCCACTCAGAAATTTAAAAGTGAACACGTTTAATTACAGAGGTGAGCAAGTGTTCCGTTGAATGTTAATTCTCATGACCAAGGCAAGCTATGATTATTTTTATTTGAACTTTTATCTTTATATATAGGAGGAGATTTGAACAAACTGCAGCTACTGGACTTGGATCAATCCGAAAAAAAAATCTTAAGAACCAGAAACAAACACGAACAAGCCCAAAGTACAGTAGTTCATCAGTCTAAATGCGGCTTTACAGGTCATGTTTGTTCATAAGAGACTAAATCCAACATTTGCAGGATGAGCGGTTTGAAGGAATGTGAGAATTAAGCCTGCGTCCGAAGCTGCACCATCCAGGAGAACCGCAACCCATGAACTCTATGCCTTACCCTCCGCCTCTCCTAATGGTGGTAGAACATTGTTTTCTTGTTCCACCGTTTCCAGAGCTCATGCTCGTATTCTTAATAATGTCATTGTTCTCAAAAACACCAGTCACCTTCCACACAACGAAATCGTGCCTCTGTTCTATTTCACTTCCTCAGAACACTGAGGATGATTGTGATGTTTAATTTTCAAGATATGACATGGTGAACGACCTGATCAAAGTACGTATACAGAGACCAGCAAATGGCCAGTTGGATGCGAAACAGTACCGCGGCGCGCCTGCGTTGGGCATGGAGTATCAGAGAGCATGATCGAAGCATCATCGACCGAGGAGTGCAGCAGACAGCCAGAGAGCGACGCCGCGCCGCAGCACTGGTCCCTTACCCAATGGACGTTTGGAGTTCTCCGTGAATTCCGCTATTGTGCTAGGCTGAGTTTGTCGTCCCAAGTTCAGATCTGTAGGCTTTGATGAACCGATCCAAATTGCTAAATTCTCTAAACCTGGTTAGTTAAAAATATTATCTCCAATTGAGAGAATAGCAATAAGAAACAAAAAATATTGCGACAGAGGAAGCGTAATTATCTAACAGGATAGCTGACCAATTATTACAGCAAAACTACTAAATAACGTTGCTTTAAACATTTCTAGGCAGCTGGTCAAATCTATGAGATTCTTCCGATTTCCCGAATTCACTATTGTTCTACTGTATTTTATTTTACTGCAGTTCGTTACGCTGGTTGTTCATGTTGGATTCGTCTCTGTCTTCTACTTTGTTATGTTTTACTCTGTTATGTTTTCGTCCGAATGAGCGTATGCCTATGCAGCAAATAAATGAGTGAATGTGGACGTCGCTGCACTCAAAAAAATTTGCAGAGGATGTTAGAATCACCAGGGCCAGTGGAAGTCGATGCCAGTGACCTCTCCGCGGCAAGCAGGTGACGCGACCGCGCCGCTGACTATGGAACCGTCGCCGCAGTGGCATATCTGGGGTTTCTTGATGATTGTTTATCAAATTTGATGTAAGCCAATCAGAAAACAAATCACCTATCAAGAAAGTCCCATATTTCGTTGTCCCGGAGAGGATTCTTCCTTGAGCGGCGCTATGGCACCGCGTGCTTCTCGAGGCTGAGGAGAGGCTATCGACGCCCCTTGCAGGTACAAGTGTTCTGACGGAGTTGCTCCGTCGCCTTTACTTTTTCCACAACTTTATCAGACTATAACATTGGCAAATGGTGTAACACCTCTGATTGATGGACGATATGCTCATTTTCTGACACGTCCTTGACATCCAGTTCATAGAAGCGTCTTTGTTACACCGTTATGTTTGGCTTTTTTTTGCGAATTCAAAGCTTGTGGATCTGAGGGAGCTGGCATTCATATGGCAAGATTTTCAGAGAAAATAACTGCTGACAAATAAATCACTATAGAGTAAAGCTCATCTGTTTGTGTGTTTGTTGGTTATCGCTTATATCTCACGATCCAACCGACAAACACACATGAAACCTATACCGTTCGACTCAGAATTGTGCCCCGCAGTGCAACGTCAGTGTCTTTTGCCGTTTTTCCAGAAATCGGTTTTATCGATTTTTGGCCCCCTATCCCCATCACTGGNCAGACCTCTGAGGACGGCGATAAGGCCGAAACGTAAGGTCAATAAAGTGTACCATCTTAAAAAAACCTCGAAGGCACAAGAAAACACGATAGAAGGCGCTATTTTCCATGCGTTCACAGCGCGGACGAGTTTTCTGCTGAGGGTATACGCGCGTATCGTCACGAATTCTTGTGGATGGTGCGCATTCCATACCCTACGCTGTACATCATTCCATATACAACATGCTTCATTGGGCTAGACCACTCGTAGCATGCCAAGTCAATAGCGTTAGCTAGCGTGGCGGAGAACAAAATGGCCACGCTCGGCTCTGTGTCCACGGCTGTATCTCCACAGATGGGCCGCTTTTTTCTGTGTTCAAGTTACCATTGTGATTGTCTGGCAGCCGACCACACGGAGAACGACTCACCTCGAAAGTGAGGATTTCCGTGGGTGCTACCTTTAAGTTCGCGTCAATACAGGGCAGTAGGGCTCCGCCCACGCTCCGCCTCACAACGCCGCTGACCAATCAGCGGGACGCATCCAATCGAGCGCACTAAAGGCAGGCATAGCTGCATTGCGCGCACCTTAATAGCTCCAATGCAGCCCGAACACACGAATTGCTGCGAGGGCAGCAATTCGTCAGTTTAGGCTGGAGTTGAAAGCGTAGTCTGGTTCGCCTGCCGCTCCAATTCCGCGAATGTCTGAGACAGTGGGACAGTGCAACTTTCGGTCAGACGAGATATTTGTGCTGCGGATCCACGCGGATGCGTCGTGAGTGCAAAAGTCCGGTTGCGTCCCCTGAGGTTTGCCCAGACTGAGCTGCCGTCCCAGGTTCACGACATGTAAGCCACTTCTTTGCCCCGAACAGCAGTTTTTGGCTAGAGGGTGGTGGGGCGATAAAATAAAGTTTGACCTTGCGTTGTAGCTCCTAAAGCGACATGTTCGGGCTGTGTTCGCCGTTCTGGTTTTTCTGAGAAGGAAGTCTGTCAAGAACGCTGTTTTTGTTGTAAGGGAACAATAGCTGCTATGTTCCAATCGTTCTGTGGTCTCCTGAAAACCAAGAGGGTAACGAATCTGCCCTATGGGCACTCGTCGATCCCAGAGGGCCGGATAAGGTGGAATTAGAGCATCCCTCATACTGTCAGAGATTGTTGGTTATATGGGATTCAACTTGCATAAGGAAGCTTGATTTTGTAGCGAGATCAAGGGTGTGGAAAAGAATCTCAAAAACGCGCATTATTTTTGCATCACCCTAATTGAATCAGTTGTGAAATTGAATTTATTCGTTGAAGTTTTGCTGACTGTATAATCCTTCGACGTAATTAGACTGAAATAGCTCTGAATAAGCTGATTCTTGTTCCAGATTGGTCGATTCCCGTTTCCCTCGTACCAGTCAAAAATCATCGAGAGTGGAGGGGTATTTCTACTTGCCACTGTCAATGTAATCATTATCTCGCAGATGTTAGCTGTGATCCAGACAGCAAAAGAAATAGTGGTGGAGAAGGAAAACCGATTGAAGGTGAGTGGTAGAAGGTGATATGATATTTTAAAAGCTGATAGAGTTATAATAAATCCTGCAATTCTAGTAACACCCTGCATGACAGAATATTCACTAATACCATCCTAGCAGGGCAAGTTGAGAAACTGGCTGATGCGCTCAGATAAACTCGAGTTAATCGAAGAACTGCTTTACCCATTTTCCCATTCATGTTAAGTTAGCGCAAAGTAGCGGAGCTGGTGGAGAACTCCATAACTCACACTCGCGTACGATATCTCGACTTTGTTTTCATGTATGCTGGCAGCCTATGACATCTTCTACCTTCGTCACATTTGGCTCGGATCTGTGTCACAGCGCTGCTTTGTTTTATGTGTAAAGCGAATATTATGTGCAGTCAGTGAAATTGTAGAATTTCGCTTTATGAATTAAAATCTAGATGATCTGTTAAGAACGCGACCTATCCTATCACTATGTATTTGTGTAGGGTATCCTCTCCAAAATACCAGAAGCTCATGGGCTCGCGAGAAAAACAAGTGGAGATGAGACCTTGGAAAATACTTCGTGAGCGCAGCGCTAATCCATCCTTCACAAAGGCGATGGAACAGAGCAGGTTGATTCGGACCCAATGTAAAGTGAACAGGACATTATGGGGAATTTAACCAACCATTGTCCATCACTCGTACTGGATTGGTAAAAAAGAGAAGATGAGTTTAAGGATTTTGAGTAAGCTGAGCGAAGAACACCAACGCCGGCACTGCCAAGTCTACAAATACCTGATTGACAGAAACTCTAACCAGCCGTTTCCCGAATGGATTGTTATTACTGATGGAAAATGGGTTTTTTGAGAATAGGAAGTGGTAGACACAGGATCCAGACTCGATTGACCTACTCAAAAGTGGGCAAGCCATCACTACACCCGTGAAAAACTTCTCTGTTCATTTTTGGTCTGTAATCTGAGTCACCTACCACAAATTTTTCCCAAACGAATGCATAATGAGTGTGTGTTATTACACATTACTTTCCGGTATAATAAAGGCAAAATTCCAGATTTAAGGTAAACACAGGTCAGCTTGAGTGGCCTGCTGCTGCTGCGGGATAACGAGTACCAGCATTTTGTAGTGTAAAAAATTAGCCGTTTCTGGTTCGAAATTCCAACCTATCCTGTGTTACTCTCTGGGCCAGTCTCCATCAAAAATTTTCCTTTTCAAGCTTCTACGACTTTACATCCTCTGAAAAACTTTTGATGAACAGACCCTACTCGAAAACGATATGTGCCGCTCTTTCGAGTATAAACGTATCAGATTTCAAGCTTCCTGAGAAATCTTTTTTGTGCGGTGTTGACCACCTTACAAGGATGACAATGCTTCTTGATTTGGGTGAAATCGTTGACAATGAGCAGAGTTATCGTGTTTTTAAAAATTAGGTGCAACTGCCCCGGAACTTTCGCACGCACCTAATACTAATCACCACGGCTCTATGGTTGGTCGTGAAAGGTGCGGGATAAAACTGAGGTGAGGACGAAAAGATATCAAAACTGCGGAGTGAACTTTTTAATTCTATCATACAACCTCACTTTGGATATAAGCAGGCCTAACTGCCGCAGGACACGGTCAGATGCGTCAGAGGCACCGTCCCACATTAGAGTTGTTTTTCAAAAAATTTTGTATGAAAAAAATCTCCAGTAGCTGCTGACTAGAATGAAAAAGGAATGACTTACGTGACTCGATACAAAACTGCCGGAGACATCGTTTTCGGACCTCAAATTACGACGAGACTGTGGGCGTAGCCAAGAGACTAATGCAGGTTTTGCGCTTCATGTACATCTCGCTCACTGTGCATGAAGCGCAGTTTCTATACTTTGAGAGAGTGGAGGTGAAACCTTCACGAACAATACGAGTTTTCTTAAGAGGTGTATGTACGAGAATGGATTAATAACAAAGCGCCTTGTCCCCACCTTAGGCCACCAGAGAATTGAGGCTCAGAAGCAGTCTTTGAACTTCTCCATGTTCAGGAATACATGCAAACGATGGGCCTGAGCAAATGGGTTCATTGGGTTTCCCACTTTATTACACACTCCGTTAAGCTCGTGGTTTTGGTTACTGCGACGACTATTCTACTGCATTTTATCACCACCAAGTACGTTTTTTCTATCTTGCAAACTAAAGGTGGGTTGCCAGCGAGTTAATGTTGATCAGTTACTAGTCCACTGAAGCTGTCGGAAGGCAGAGCTGCTCTACAATTTTACAGCTATGGGAAGCCAATGTTTTGCTACGACTTTATTTGTGACCCTCAATTGCAACTCTTGAATATGATATGATGGAACTAAAAATCGCGCAATGGAGCCAAGCGTATACATTATAAGCACGATCACAAGCACGTCGAGCATAGAGGTCTCGCACGGATTGCCTAAGCTAGAATTGCTTATTGCGATTACCAAGTTGAACTCAAGCGAACACTATTTTTCTGGAGTAGACCATAAATTGAATGCTAGCCATTTGTTCAAAGGAGCCTATTCATCCACATTACATAATGGGACATTATAGTAGAGACGTGTACTTGTGTGTCGAATGCGCTGAACACGAATAAGATGACCATTGATCTATCGATACTGATTATATAGATCATTTCTTCTTTAACACATTTGCGAGAACATATTTGCAGGGGGCTACCCAAAACACGAACTTAAGTGAGGACAGCGTAACACGGAAGGGGTTATGATGTGAGCAAAGCGAACCAATATTGCGTGGGTCAACGTTTGGCGTAATCTATACTTTTGAATGCCGGCGCAACAATATGAAAGTGCTGGACACGACTCTAGGCGTCTCCCACTTACGAACGCAAGGCGCACTTTTTAAAGCAGCGGACTACGAAATTAGTACCATGATACGACTCTCGATAATATTAATATTTTTGCGGGGTTAATAATTATTTTGGAACAAGATTCTCAGGGAGTACACGCATGTTACATTCTATCGCTGCCTTCAAGATGACCGCAGCTCCTGTGTGTAGGAAGTTCTAAACCTGTCATTGATTCCGTATCAATTTATGGGCTTTTGCTCTCAATTTCGGGTACTAGAAAAGGGGAAAACTGTCACACTTCCTTTGACAAACCTAAAACAATAGAACATAAATATTGGGTTGGGCAATAAGTTCGTGCGGTTTTTTCACCTCAATTTTTTACTGGGATCGAAACTTGTTTGATTGCGTATCAGTAACCATTCTGTAGCTCTTGATTTACTCTTTTTAAATATTCAAGCCGATTTCCTCAATTCTCGCTGTACCTCATTTTCTATTGCCTGGAGTGTGGAGCACCATTTCGACTAGGACGACAGCCCCCGATGACTCCTACTGTTTGACTTATATCATGGATCGAATGCAACTCAAAAAGCAACAGCTATCAAAGACATGTAGAGGGAAGCCATTAACGTTGAAAAGAAGAGGCAGAAATGGATGACCGTCTCAGAGAGGTTAATTTTAACCCAGAGGATGTCCCCCTCCTAAAAGTGGAGTTTGCAAAACAGTGAGACATTTACGTGCCAGGTTTTGCTGTAGATTAAAAGAAGAACCACTAAGAATGTTAAATTCTAGCAAAAACTAAGTTCAACTGATTCAGTTCGCGAAGAAACTTCGAGGAGCTCAGTACGAGGTGTCCCCTCACATTGAGAGGGCGCGCCGCCTTCGGGCAAATTCCACTAAAACGTTATCCTACATCACTATAGAGTAAAACCCATCTGTTTGTGTGTTTGTTGGTTATCGCTTATATCTCACGATACAACCGACAAACACACATGAAACCTATACCGTTCGACTCAGAATTGTGCCCCGCGGTGGAAAAATTCATTGTCATCCGCGCAAAGCGAAGCTTCGCGTAGATCACAATAATTTTTTGCACTGCGGGGTACAATTCTGACCCTAATGGTATAGGTTTCATGTGCGAATGTCTATGAATCGTCTACCATAGAAAAAAGCGAATGTTTGTTTATTGTTCATTCATTGACTAATTGGAGTATAAGTTGCTATCAGTGGTTAAACTTTCAGATTTCTGTCTGAATTCGNGTTTGTGTGTTTGTTGGTTATCGCTTATATCTCACGATCCAACCGACAAACTCACATGAAACCTATACCGTTCGACTCAGAATTCCGCGCAAAGCGCAGCTTCGCCGCGCTTCTCGTAGATCACAATAATTTTTTGCACTGCGGGGCACAATTCTGACCCGAATGGTATAGGTTTCATGTGCGAATGTCTATGAATCGTCTACCATGGAAAAAAGCGAATGTTTGTTTATTGTTTATTCATTAAGTAATTGTAGTATTAGTTGCTATCAGTGGTTAAACTCTCAGAGGTCTGTCTGGAGTCAATTTAGCGTTCTCGTAAGGATTAAATGCGAAGTTGAAGTTTCTATGCAGGAGCGATTACGAACACACAATTTGATTACATCCCTGCAAGTGCTCCGACTCGCCTTTGGCGAGCCTCACAACTGTCGGCTTCATCCGCTTTGTTGAAAATTATTGGTACATCAGTACCGAAGTCCCGCGAAGCGGGCAAGTGCGAGACTCGCCGGAGGCGAGTCGGAGCACTTGTTCTCCAATAAAAAGTTTGAATCCGACAAACGTTCTACGCTGATCTAGGGAATTTTAATTTTCTCCCTAATTTCATAGAGCAAATAACAAAAAGAAACACTCTAGTTAGCCTACCAAAATTCGAAAGCAGTAATAAAGATACAGGGTTTTGTAAAAATTCCGCATAAATTCACATCAGTGCGCTAATTCCCATCTCTCGACCTGTCTAATGATAAGAGCTATGAGCACAAAATCAAATATCGAAGTGGAACTTCTCTTCAATTGTTCTGCTCAAGAACGTCACTGATGAAAAATGAGAGCAGCGGAAGAACTTACCACACTGGAAAAAGAAGAAAGATCTCCATTACCACAACGGACAATGAGATCCACCGGTGGGTCGTATCTGTTTCGACTTGTTTTCCTCGCAAGATTCTCTTCCAAAACTTCCCTATAGAGGTTACGTAACATTATCGCGACTACAAAATCTATTTCGCACTGTAACGCATTGCTTTGAGGTTACTGTAATGTGAATGTATTTTCTCTCAGAATCTAGCGGAACCTAGCACAATTGGGTTATTTGTTATGCTGAATACGATTAAGACTTTTATTCTGTTTCGCAGCGCATTTTGTAAAGTTACTGAATGCATGCTGTAACTACAATTTTTTCCAGAATGCATTGAAACCTTACTGAGCGAGGTGAGTCAACTTGAAGTTTTAGAATATAGCAACCAATTTGTGCCGTTTTTTTTGACAAGTTAGACGGCAAATCGGTTTACTGTATGGTAATGCTCTACATATAATCATCACTAAAAATTACGTTCCCAATAGCTAAGACCTTCACAAGACAATCATTCTTTGTCAACAGAGCCGGCTCTGAGTTACTGATGATGAGATATGATAAGATATCCGACTTCCATTAAACTGTCATCATTTAAGCAGCGAGTAGAAGCATTCCTTCACCAGAAAGAATAATCAGAGGTCTCTCTCTAATCAAACATTGTATTCATTACCTAAGATTTGTTGCGTTACTTTACTGTCCATCGTATATTGTATGTTGTACACGGACACGTTCATGCAATGAAATCAATGAATAAATATAATTCAACTGGTAAGGAATGCTCATTATAACTCTTCAGAAACACGCTTCGCTGCGAAATGATTGCCATATTCGTGCTAAGAAGCTGAATAATTCTTTTTCCAAATGATAACGTGACTCTGAGAAAAATGGCTGTTTCCAGTTTTCATAGCATCCGTGCCATAACCATACAAAAAGGTTCTAACATGCGAAATTGACCTTATGCTCATCATCAGTGCACCAAATATACCCTTTTCACAGTTATCTCTTTGGAAATAAAGCACGATTCCACGCTGGTACATGGTGACTCAAAAGCTGAACGTGCATTGTCAACAACTCACTATGCAGATGAGTTCCTGTGAGGACCTTATCCATTTAATCTACAGTCCTTGTCAGAAAATAGACCAATTGCGTGACTACACCATCGCGGCGGGGCCTGAACGAGGGATGCGGGGAGAGCATGCTGCAAGTAAGAGGGTCGAGTAGGTCCCGCAGCAATTCCGCAGCGGCAGCGCTAGGAAACCGCAAGCGCAACCTGTCTATCTTTTTGGCAAGAATTCAATTAACTTTTTCCTTATTGTGAATCTTATCTGATTTCATCATCTTTCTCTTCCATGACTCACTAGCCGTTCCTCCTCCTTAGATCCCGTTAGCTCCTGTATTGAACCACTCTTCTCGCTTTCACACATTTCTGAAATCTGGTGGTCTACTACTCCATTACGTAAATTCGACTCACTTTTCCTAATAAGGGCAATATTTACTAGTCAGACGCACGCATCCATTTGCGGAGGATTTTCCATGATGATCAGTCAGCGTAGTGAACTGTCGCCCCTTGTCCTGCCCCTTGTCTACGGCTGTTTGAAGTTCACTTAAAGGCAGCACCCGCGGAGATCCTCGACATGAGCTGATGTGCAGGTGGTGAAGTGCAGACTCAGCACAACATAAATGTGAAACGAACACAAACAATAATGGCTTACCTGCAGAGAAAATCGAACTGTCGTCGTGAACACGCCTAGCCGCGTTTACGCCGGTCCCAGTTTTCCCCGGCTCGAAAAGCCAGCTAGGGCCATAGCGGCACGTGGCCTGAGACAGTATATCTAGTGTAATGTATCAAATGCACACTACCCACAGCATTTTGTGGCGTTAGGCGCACATACCTTCAACGGAAAGCTCGTCCGCGCTTTGGACGCATGGAAAACAGTTCGTTTCCCGACTTCCGGCGTGTTTCACGCTGCTTTCTCATTGTCTATAAGTTCATCGTCCCTGACAATTTCGAAATTCAGCAAAATCTCGAACATGGAAATTTCCGTGAGTGCTGCCTTTAATGAGAAGAACGCATGTCCGCCGGCAAATCGTAAACGCGTTCTGAGCTGATGCCATCAACTGCTTGGTTGATTGGTCCAAGAAGTGGCAGTTACCACTTTCACTAGGTAAAACTTATCATCTCAGGATTGGTTACTCAAACTTACTAGGCTCCTACAATAATGATTCCGTTGAAGTGCCTACAGTTAACTCTGTTACCGACTTGGGATTTCACTATGATCAGAAGCTTGATTTTACTTCCCATTACACAAAGATCTGCAGCAAGGCACACATGCGTACTTTCCAAATATTTAAGGCTCTTTCAACTACTGACCAAAATGTACTTTTACAAGCCTTGAAAATGCACGTCCGTGGAATTCGGGTCTACTGTGTTCAGTCCATACAAGAAAAAAGACATTGCAAAAATTGAAAGAGTGCAAAATAGCTTCACTAGGAAGATGCTCATTAGAAAAGGAAGCTTTTCTTACTCGTGTATCCCCCATGCAATGTCAAGGAATCGTTATTTTAATATTCCTTCTCTTGAATCTAGAAGACGCCTCTTTGATGTCTATATGGTCTATAAAATACTACACGACTGGGACTCCGAAAAATCTGAACGATTGTTCTCAATGATAACATCCATAACCAGAGGTGGTCAATTCAAAATCTTTTATAGACGACCACGAACTTCTATTACAGCTAGAAGTTTCACAGTGCGAGCGGGTGCGGCATATCTCTCTCTGAGTAAAAATGCTCTCTCGCTTCCTTCAAAAGATTTGCCATCACTAGGATAACCTCGTATTAACAAAGTAATGGTGCAGTTTCAACTTCATGTATTGACTGAAAGAGTTAATGGTTAATGCCGAATTGTATTGAGAAATACTGATTTCCATTCATGATACTAGTCTCGAATGTCGTCTTTAACTATCTAACGTCTGTCTTAAACAGCGTAATAAATGTAGGTATGTATGTATGTATATAGAACATTACCACTACCCCTATTTGTTGACCACGCGTGAAAACAATCAGAAACTTACGAGAACTGAAGCGAAAGCCTCTGAGTTCATTCACTATCCGAACTGCATGCCTTCATGCTATTGTGCGAAATTTGCCTATTCGTCACATTTCGCACAATAGCATGAAGGCATGTAGTTCGATCCTAACAACCACCATAAAGGAACAGGAAACTGCTACTATCACGAAGTAAGACACTTGTGATGCCATAAAAATTATAATGTAGTGTAATACAAGTCCAACATTGAGCTACAAATTTTCTGGCATCCAATCCATCATCCGCCCATTTGAATTTTGGGCTCAACGCTATTGAGACAGTACCCAGCTATGCCCCAGCCCAAATCTTGGGCCAGCTATAGCTTCCAGAATCTCCTCAGCACTCCTGTAGATCTTCCTGTACGTTTTGTGATGTCGGCGATTCTTCAGCTCTATCTCACGACATCTGACCTTTGAGAAGAGGTGACTTGATGTCACTAAGCACCTAGCTTTTTCATATGTCTACTTTTTTCAGTTCGCTTTGCGGATTAGAATGATCCCACCCTCCTTGTAGTCATTGTAGCACCATGGTACTTAAAACCTCCATTTGCTCTATAATGCAGCCTAATTAACTCCTAGCACTGTGCATTTTATTTGCCGTTTGACATTTCAATAATCCATTTTCTTGTAGAAAGCCATTTACCCAGGTAGGCTGCAATGTTCTGGAAAGTAGCGCTGTTCTCGTCAAATCCAACAGAACGTGGACTGATGCGGGCGAGGGAAGCTCCAGCCGAGAACGCAACTCAGCCACCTTTACCCATTCAACACTTCGTTGGAGCTGATAGAACTTACGCCGTTGTGTGGTACGGTGTCATATGCTCAGTTTCACTTGCTCTCCATGTGACTTTCGTTATAGTAAGTCTATAATATATTCTTCATAGTGAATTTAATTTTTTTTTAAGTTTTGAAACTACCTCTCTTCAGGGAACTCGAAGACTATGTGGATGGAATTCGAATTTCTGCTTTACCCTCCTCTTCATTCTCTCATTAGCTTGCATAATACGGTTCACAACAGAATTGATAGCCAGCCTCACCGCCCTATTCTATCTGGATTGGATTGAGTATCAAGCTTTGTGGATTGTGGGTTTTTCCAGCAGTTTTTCTGCCAGTATTTAAAGAAATATGTAATGGTTATTTAAGGCTTTTGGCTCTCTTGCGTTTGCTCCGTACTTCACCGTCGTACTCCTGAATTTTCTAATAACATTTCACCGTCTGGCATATACAGCGTTTCCATTCAAAGCTGCTGAATATCTCAACAAATCTGTCTTGAAGGTATAGTTTGCTAGAGCTTTTCCTTGATTTTTGATCCAGGAGAGGAATTTTCGCCCCACAAAATTTCCTACCGAACTGCCAAGACAACTCACTACCACAATTCGGAGACCGCAATATTTCCCATGACCTTTGTCTACCACTTTATTGCATCATTCTATTCACAAAGCATTGTAGTATACCACGTTGACAAGCAAAAAACAGACAATCCGTCTCGTACATTTACACTTCAAAGAGCATAACAACAGTCTAGAAATGGAGCTTTCTTATGCTGTCTCATGATTTTGAATAGAAGCGACACCAAAAATCCAGAAAAAAAAACTCAAAATTGTACTCCGATGGACTTTGTTGCCAACCACGAGCATGTTCTTAAAGCTTCTTCGACAAATATATTTCAACCAATCAGAGCTAAGAAACCTCAGAAACCTCTCTGAGGTGATACGGTGCTTTCAGGGGCAAATTATAAGAAAGTGTAAGGGAACCTCCTCGGAAGGTAGAAGATATCAATTTGTCTCAAGGTTCATACCAGTGGCGGACGCAGAAAACGGGCGAGAGGCGGCGTGGGAAAAAGTTGGGGCCTCCACGGTTTTGGGGACCCACGTGGAAAATAAAATTATTAAAAATATTAATTATAACAATAAATTGTTGATAGAAATTATTCTAAAATAATAACAAAAATAAGCTATTAGGAATAGACTAATCTATGATGTTTATTTGTATTGTAAAGTAATTTCAAAAATCTGGCGACCCGTTCTCGAGCGGGGGCCTCTCCCCCCTTCCCTCTACGTCTGCTACTGGTTCATATACAAAATTTCTTTACTAACCTAGTTCATTAACGAGGAACTTAATATAACACATACGTACTTAAGCAGTTTCCCATGGGAAGTGAAATCAAGTTTAGGATGGCTTTGTGGTAATCTGGCAATATTCCCGTAAAGAAAGCAATGTGCTTTTTACTCATAGCTCATAAGGAAGAGAAATCCAGATATTCTCTGGACAACATCGCATATTTAGGTGGTGCTGGGTTTGGTATTTCTATGTTTTCTCACCTTTGTGATAATTCTGAATACTGACCTATTGGGCGCTCGGTGGACGGACACGTACATGTGTTTCACGCTTATGAAAGCTCGAAACATCGAATTATTCCGCTTGTGAGTTCCATTGTACTTCTTTTTTTGGTTCTTGGACAAAAAAATCACCTTCACGTCACTTTTATTGCCGTGCAAATGCCTGCCACCATTATTTCCATCTGCACTTGTAATTGACTCAATAAATGGCATTAATGAATTTTGCTTACAGGCTCAACACATTGTCCAATTATGCTATCGGTTGTGTAAATCCCCTCATATATTCTCTCTTATTCGCTGTGCTGATTCACCGCAAAATCATTTCATTTAAGCGGAATAGGGAAATAAAGATGACTATGCAGGTGAGTAGAAGACCTGTAGGGTTTTTCGAATTTGGCGAAGTAGTCAAATAGCGGCAAAACTGACAGCTTTTCCCTCAAAAATACTTCATAGAGTAGTGAAAAACCCTGTGTCAGCGGTGTTCCACCAGCCAATTTCTCACAATTTGTATGTAAACAATGACTCTCAAATATTTATTATTAAAATTATAACTTTTGCCATTTTATTTTTGAAATTCCCAACCATTCGCGTCAAAGAAAGTGGCGAGACCCCAGTTTCCTCCTGGCGAGACCCCAGTTTCCTCCTATGTCAGTTGTCCACAAGGAAACATAAATGGGGAAGCTTTCTCGCTCTACTTTAATATAGGATTTCCATTAAAAACCATAAAAAAAGTACTTTTCTTGCAAATTTGTCGATTACAGGTTTTATGCATGGTTATCTGCGAAGTGGTGGTCTTCCTCTACTGGGAATTCATTGCAGTTCAAGGATATGGAGCATGGGATCTCGTTATAGCTGAAACGTCGAACATATTGTTCTTTGATGTTCTTGTCGTTCCTTATCTCATTCTTAATGGGTTAGCCATTTGCAGCTTCTTTTAGCAGCAACAAACCCGGTGATTATCATTGTGAGGGAAGAAGGGGCGTGGCCAGGCGACTCTGATTGGCACATCCGGGCCGCCCGCCACGCCCACCCGTCCGACTTGTACGGCGCTAAGCACAAATAGACCATGTTCTACAGGAATGACGCCGTTCGATTTCGAACAGCTGGGAGTGACGGGCGGTCCGGGCGCGCCAATCAGAGTCGCGTGGCCACGCCCCTTTTTCCCTAGTGATGATACACACCCACAAATCCCCCTAGCGTCCGCCTACAATATCGTTCTGATAAAACCCTCAAAATCAAGCGCTATTGCAAATTTGTGAAGCATTTGAAAACCCATTGCTCATCTGCTCATGATTCTTGCTCGCGTAATTGTCTAGAATTTGTCTATTTAAGGAATATCCACGCGCAACTACGGAACATCAGGAAGCCACACCACAAAGTCATCCACGTATCTATATCCAACTCAAGGGTGAACGTCAACATCTAGAGGTGACAAAGGATGAATCAGGATTTATTCCCAATAGGTGAAAGAGTAAAACAAGCGTTTGCAGGGTAAATGTACGAGCGTGCCCTACAAGGAGAAGATCAAGAACAAGACAAAGATGACAACTCTTTGGAGGCCGGGCCATCTCTTCGCGCAGCATGCTGCCCTTTCTAGTCTTCTGCTGAAGCTGAAATTCGTCGATGTTTAAACGCATACTTCTATCCATAAATCTTCAAGCGGTCAAAATAAATCCATTGTATTATCCAGTGCACGCGGAACAAAACCATACAGGGCCACCCACGATCCCACCAGATTAATTTTGACCAAAAAGTCACCTCATCAGCCCCTTGCATACCAATAATTACCATGTCCCACATTCAAAACAATTTTACCATATGAAAACTGCTTTATGTACAAAAACCGTAATATGTACACTTAGTTTATTCCAACCAAAGGTTCTGGTAAGTCATTTTTAACAGTCAACAACGTGAAGGATTCAAACAGTAAACAACCAACAACAACTCGCTAACAGCACTTCTACTCTTCCATTGCCTCATCTACCTTCTTGGACTTCTTTTTCTTCTTCTTTGGCTTCTCAGTAACCTCTGCCTCAACTTCTTCCACAGCTTCCTCAGCTGCACGTTTTTTGGATTTCGCTTCAGGGACTGCTTCGGCACCATCAGCTGCAGCTTCAGCTTGCTCCTTGATCTTCTTGGCCTTCTTCGCTGCCTTCTTTCTCTTCTTAAGCACCTTAACAGATTTTTTGATAAGGACTCTCCGAAATGATCAGAACACTGAGGAGCAATCGCTGTACCTTTTCTTGTACGACCTTTGCCTCATCTTGCGCTTTCGCCATAACATCGATGTTCTTCTGAGGTATCTCACCCGTTTCGAAGTACTTCAGACGTTCTTCAACTTGTCCTTTCAAGAATTCACCAAATGTGGGCACAGGAACCTGAAGAGGTGGAAGTCACATAACGAAAGAAGAGAACAAAAGCTCCAAAAGCACCCAATGAAAACGTCAACGCCCTACAGTTGAAGGCTCTTTTACAATTTGTTGTCGTGTTCCAAACGAAGCTGTAAGAAAACTACAATGTTCAACGAGCATACCTCTGAGAAGCAATCGATCCTTGACGCAATCGTACATTTGTTTGCAAGGAATCGAGAGATTCTTCCCTTGTTCTTCGTCGATGCTCGACCAATGAACGATGAGTGGAACAGAAGCCCATACTTTGGAGTGGCCGCTGAAAAGAAAGGATGTTGCTCATGGCTAAAAGGGTGACGAAATTATCACAAAAAATCGTAACGATGTTGGTATATTGCTCTGAAGTTTCAGCATAGCTGCGACTGGAGCATAAAGAATCCATTCCATCCATTTACGAAAGAACTCAAACAGAGTTCCGATGTTTTAGCTTTTCTTTCCTCTTGATGATCACCACATATTTTGAAGACGCATGAAATAACTTGCTGAATACAAAAGCAATCTTACATCTTGTCTTCAGAGCTCTGAACAACGCTTTCTCAGCACCCAGAATCTGCACCGTTGACGCTGGATATTTCGCCAAGTTGGTCAAGGATCCTGCGTGCGAAATGAGGCGTGCTCCAACCTAAAGCTCAACTAATCATTTACCATGTTCACTCCTAGAACCTTCGAAAACTCCACTGCGAGTCACTTCGCATAGTGAAGCCAACATCATCACATAGGCAAAGAAAATGACCAGATCACAAAATTTCAAAAGCAGGCGCTGTTGTGAGGATGAAGAAACATATTTACCGTACAGAAAATGATACTGTAAAAAATAAACAACCATTTACCTGCTCTCCAATCAGAGCACTGAGTGATGGTGCGCAGCTGTTCATACGATCCTTGATATACTCATGAAGCCGTTGCCGATACTCGGTTAACGAAGCTACGCGAGAAGCAAATCTGGAATTCAAATTACTACTGTATATCTCGGTCATAACCAGTACATATCAGCAGCGCTGTACAATCCTTTCTTGATCCTCTCAAACTACCGTTATGTTCCCGAAAACCATAGTATTTTCTAAAACTTAGTAAGCAGCATTACCTCTCAATATTGGCCAGATCCATCTCCGAAATATCCATTCCCATTGAAGTACGAGCAGCTTCCAAAATTTCAGTAGCCTTATCCTCATCTTCAACAATTTCTAAACGAGAATTGGATAACAATAGAGGTACTATAGCAAGAATTACTGTAGAAAAATAAATTCAGTATCAACTTACCAGTGATTTCAGCGTGAATGTTCTCGTTCTCGCTAATCTTATTACGATCCAAGATCGCCACAGCTAACCTCGCGTATTTGTACTGATCCGGGACGAGTTTGAAGAGCTCTGGGAAATGATACGAGTACCTAAACAAACCTTCATGACTCCTGCAAACAGCAAAACAACTACATATCTTAAGAAAGCACAAAAATGTGGGAATTATTAGGACTGATATATACACAAAAGTGTAAAACAGTGTCTGAAATTCTCTATGATTTCCCTTGTCTTAGACCAGATGAGCAGTCAGCACAACTCTCATCCCGGCTTAATATACAAGGGCGAAACTACATACAATTCCTACTGACTTAAAGCACTGATTCTCGTAGTAAAAGAAACTACTAACCATTCTCGGATGCGCATTCCGAATAGATTGATGTCCTTGTCGAGTTGATCAAGGAGGGCAATCGACTGAATGACCATGTTGTCGACACGGTGCACATCGAATTTGACCTTTAAAGAGCAATCAAGAAAATATCTGCCAGTAGTGGTTAAGTGATAAAAATCACTGAAATTCTCGGACGTGGAAGATCTAACTGATGTACCACTATAAGCCCCGGCAATCCTGGAAACCTCTAGGCTATATTCCCTCTAATAATGGCCTGTAATTTCACTTAGCGAACTTTCAAACACGTGGAGCCGTTTTACCTTACTGGTATGTATACATAGGGTTTGTAAGCCAACCAACCCATAAGCCAGAAAACATGAGGTTGGTGTTGCATGATGGGTCAGCTACCCCCTAGCAAAGACATAGCACAGTGAGCGTCGATGGCGGTGGCCTTTGCGCTGCTTCGAAAACACGCGACGCCACCGCGCCGCTCACGATGTAACCGTCACCACGGTGGCGCATCTGGGTTTTCTTAATAGTTGTTCATCACATCTGATGTTATCCAATAAGCGAACTGGCTAACTATCAAGAAAACCGTATAGCTTGTCCCAGAGAGGATTCCCGCTCTCGCGGCGTGGTCGCGCTGCGTGTTTTTCAAGGCCGCGGAAAGCCAATGCCATCGACGCTCACTATAGATTTTTAATCAATCCACAGTGACCACAGTAAATAAACTGCATTAAAATCAAATCTAATGCATTAAGTGTATGCAAATCAGAGGATTCTTCTCCATGACACTCTCAATTATGCGCAAGCAACTTGGAGATATACTCCTTTATGCATCCCGTGACATATTGTCAAAAACGTCCAGGAACAAGCCATCTTTAACCTACATATAATCGCCCCACCCCCGCACTTCCAGCCCCACAATTCACGAAAACATCAAACGTGCAAAATGTACCTTCCCACGAGAGTAACTATGACCAAGGGACAACTGAGCCTTGGCTAGTGAATGATGTGGTAGATCCTTAGCAAGATGAGCAAAGTGTACACGGACGCCACGTAGAATCTGAATTCTTTCATGCTGATGAGGTTGTTCTCGTCATTGGCATGTGGCTTCTACCAGAAATCCACACACCTCGGTAACAACACCTCCGAATATGAGCTGAATGCCAAGGTTCGCTTCAGTAAGCGAACCGGCCAGCTTCGAATCATTTACACCCAAAAGCAGTTTTTTCTTTTTCTGTGGAAGACTGCTTTCGAGAAAATTGATCAGATCCGTATGTGCCAGACCTATAGAAGAACGCATTAGAATCATTATGCTGTAGAGATGGAAAAAGAAAATGAAAGTACAAAGATAACAAGCAATATCTTCAGGTAACCTGAAAATACCTTCAGAAATGGCATTTGCGTTTTCAAGAGCAGCCTCAGTGTTCTTGAAAGGATCGAAAGCCGCTAGTTTTACGATTCCGCAGAATTTTGAGACATCAGCAATGGAAGCATCGATCTAAAATAGGGTGAATGCACTTACAGGAAAAGAAAAGGAACGCAGCACATCGCTATTTAACTCGAAGTTTCCAGTTAATTAGTTTACCAACGCTTTCAAAAACAGCTTATTACCAAAGAAACAAAAAAAGATCAAAATATGTGGGAAGCAAAACGACCGCCTTGCGCGTATAAATGCACAAGCGGTGTCTGTTGTTCGCTATGATTTCCCTTGCCTTAGACCAGACGCCAATCAAAGGAAGGACGTCCCGGCTTAAAATACAAGGGTAAAGTGACGTTAGAGCTGTAACCGACATCGCTCACCTCTTGAATAATCAATCCAGCATCTTCGAACTCCTTCACTTTCATGAGAGCATAACCAACTGCGTGCTCATAGAGCACGTAGTGTGGTACCTCCGACATCACAGGTTTGGGTCCAAATCAAAGGTGCTAGCCTAAAAATAATAGAAACTATAGAACGAGTTCTTTTTTTACATATATACAATTTATAAAGATCGTTGAGGTGCCGAGACACGTAAAAAAAGAAGTGCAACGATTTAAAGTTGTCTACGATCTATCTCTAGACCAGTTACCCTACTAGTACACACCCCTGCGCTATATCGCATCATACATTAGAAAAAGCAAATTATTTTACCAACTAGAATACGCCAATCCACAAACCACAAACCCCACAAACCCAAAATCCTAAAACGGTGCGATTCGGCGCTCGAATGCGCATCCATCGCGGTTACTGTAGCAGTCGCTTGCGGACCAGCCTTCATTGCACCAGCAGCGCCCTTGATAAGGCATAGGGGGCTCGGGGAACTCAGCATAGGACTTCGTTTCAAGCAATGTGCCACATGTAGCAATGCTTGAATCTCCATGTGATTATAATAGCTATGAAAAGCTCCTAGCTAACTCAGATAAAACCCATAAAAGGGGGACTATTCCACTTGTTCTGCATCAAAGTCTCAAAATCAAAAAAATCCTCTGGAACCTCGTCTAGGGGGGAAGGTTATTTCATACGCTGATCACGAATATCACATTGATTTCGCACAGTAACGGTAACTCCGTTTTGGTAGGGTGACGGTATGGTTAGGGTAGGAAGGGCAACCAACCAAAGTTCGCCCTGGGGGTTTCCGCATATTCCGTGAGATTTCCGTGAGGTATAAGGTTCATGCACGAAACGAAAACTGAACAGACAATGAAGTTAGAACACTTATTTGAACTTAAGAATTTACTGTACAAAATCAGCGTGATATTTGTGATTGGCGTGTCAATTAACCCCCGTAGATGAAAACTGAGAATTCGTGAGATACCCTACTCACCCTTACCCTACCGTTACCCTACCAAAACGGGGTTACCGTGCAAGATCAATGTGGTATTCATGATCAGCGTATGGAATAACCCCTCTAGACGAAGTTTCAGAGAAATTTTTGGTTTTGAGATTTTGGGGCAGAACAAGTTTAATAGTGCCCACAAAAGGTTCCTATAAAGTAGCGTATGTGAAGTCGTCGTATGACCTAGTCGATGAGTAATTTAACACAACTCAGCGCTGAGGGTAGAAATAGTTTGCTGCTCTTGGATTGTCAATACACTATTTGACAAGGTAGCTCTACTAGTAAAGCAACTGATTGTCAATCTAAAGTTCGCTGGCTCGAGACCGCTGATTACCATAAGTATCAAGTTTTAACCCATTGACGACCGTGTCAGTCACCGGTGAGCCACGCTTCTTTGGTAGCTTGGGACCGCGAGGAAATAAAACATAAGCAGCATATAGTAGTATACATAGCATCACGGATGGAAACTTCGACCAGCTATCCTTCCCTTGTGTGTGGGACACTAGGGAATTTTCGAAAAAAAATGTAAATTGGGTGGCATGTGAATTGCTCAGAACCCCTCTCTTTCCATGGCATCAGTGCTTCAGCGCTCAAGTTACTGTCGGCTATCCTAGCCCATGCAGCACCAAAAATGGAGGCATATTCGAAGGGCTAATTCGTATCGCTTCCTTTCCCTAAAATTCCTTCTGTACTCGAACTACCCCAGACTCTTTTCTCGTCCCATCACTTCCCCTTAGAAAGTCACAAATCCACCGAAGCCAGCAATACACCAAACAATAACAACCAATGCTTTTTAATCTCACCCAAAGCCCATGAATTGAGCAAGATCACAAACTGTATATCATATTCGAGAGCATAACTTAGAAAAATCATTATTTCCTATTTTGATGTATGGGCAGTACTGGTTGCCAAGGACGGGGCGGGGATAAGGAGGAGCATAGAAAAATTAGATCTCCGCCAAGGAGGAGGAGGAACACGGACTACCAGATTTCCAAGAACGAAGCTCCTAACAAATGGTTGTAAATGTAAGTAACTCATACGTACATATGTAGTGAGCATTTCAACAAAAGAAAAAAACGAAAAAGGTGGTCAAAAATGATACAAGGTATCAGTTTCACACCCACTACATAGGTTTCAACTACCCAATAATTTTTCATCAATCTATTCAATAAAAAAGATTATGAAGGAATTCACGACACAACATTAGAGGGCGGGAGGGATGATTTCATCTCGTGCACTCTTGTAAAAGCCATTATTGGGCGTAGAGGACCGTCATAATGCCTTGTAGCATTTGATGTGGTGGACTCTGGCCCAGACTGTGTGGACCCTGGGTTGGCAGTTTTCCAAAACATATCTGAATTCCTTACTCTGAAGCGAAAATCCTAGGTATTCAACTGCGTTCTGGTAGTCAGTGCATTTGTATATACGCCAGACTTCTAGGCGTTGGTATGAGGGAAAATGCCCTTCTAAAGCAAAGATGCCTAGAGCGCTGTTTTGGCCTTACGGAACTGGGCATTTTTCGCCACATAATCTTGCGATTTTGTAGCTAACGATCTGTTGAAATGGCAGAAAACCCAACACAACCCCGAAAATGCCTACAGAACGCTCATTTGCACATAAATGCATAAAAGAACTAGGGAAACTGGACAGTGCTGCCAAAAAATTGCCGAAATTTGGAACATAGCCCATAAGAACAAGTTTCGCATGAGAGTGACTAGGATTTTCGCTTCAGAGTAGTTAGTAAAGCTAGCGAATGGAAAGCTTTAGAATAGGATTTCCCATTCCAGGACTCACACATTGTTTTAACAAATACAAACCGTTACTGTTCTAGTTAACCGTTCCAAGTATTCCTTAAAAGGTAAACATTACCAAAAATATTATATTATATGTAGGTACTGTGACTGCACTGTACCTGCCAAAAAATATTATATTCTAAATACCGTAACTACACAGTAACCTTCGTAGCCCTCTCCCACGCATTCGTTACATGCATCGGCATGTTTCAAAGTGATGTAACTGAATCCGGCAGCAGTGACTGTAACGGCACGGCTACACTGCCACCGTATCCTAATCCGATGCCAGCTTTGAGGTGACCGCACTTCCGTTGGCCCGAAACGACTTAACACCGTGCGCGAAACGTCATGTTTACACACAAATACGGTCGTTTGGTACTCGTTAGGAAGCCGACGACGGTATTAGCAGCTGTGTGCTGACGTTGGTACTTAATAATAAGGAACGGGTGCTGCTTTTGTGGCTTCTGGATGGCATTTTATTGGATTTATCCACTTGAAGAAGGAGTGTGCTGCAGTAAACATAAAGCACTGGTGTAGAACTACATGAATTGTGAATATTGCCGAACGACTGTACAGAAATCACTAAAATTTTGTCGCCCGCTAATTTTTCTAAAGATATTCTTTTGTGGATATCCTTTTTCATCTGAGTTTATTTCTAATGATAATAGTTTGACGATTGCAAAGCAACGTGATTGACGGTCAGTCACGGATCTATGAGCCGGATTATTTTCTGAATCAAGCCCCACCCGTACTAGATAATTTTTCCTATTGCTTGAAAAATTCGCAAGAAATTTCCAGAAAAGACTTTCAAGCCAGACCGGTTCTCTAACAGCCAAATTCTTGGAAAATTCCCACTTTCTTTGCAACACTATCTCTACTAATTTTTGAAGACTTTTCACCGGGTACATTTCGTGCAATGATTTCTTTGGTTTCCAGTTTGATGTACTTAGATTAGCACTTTCGTTAGAAAAAAAATAAAAGTGAAATACCCTACGTGACATTTGAAACTTCTTTCAATTCTCTCTTGGTATTCCGTTTTTTCCTCATTCTGTTCCGGAGCAACCTTTCTTAGCCTGTTTTTACCTTTTTTTTAAATTTCAAAGATTCTTTAAATGTGTTTTACATGTAAGTTCAACCATATCCTCCACCTTTTCATTTCATTCCGTTCGTCATCATGAAAAGTCGCGGCCTCCGTGTATTTGTTGCCTTTTGACTTCTCTCTGGACACTGTCACAATGGAAATCCAAGAAAGAAAAATTGTTGTACAAATTCCCAATTCACGCCACAGATTCTCAATTGACGCCACAAATTCTCAATTTATTGAGGCAATGAGTCCTTCTTTTGACGTGCTCATCAAGAAATATGTATCTGGATATATCTCTACTTCTGCAATTTGTTGTGTTTTTCTAAAGATTTTTTTGTTTCGGAAGTACGGGCGGGTGTAATTTTCTCACCTTTTCATTTTCCTTAAGTAAACTAACAACACACTTGTTTTTCTGGGCTGTAATCCACTTGTATTTTTGGTTTCCTCTCTATTCTCTTCTTCTATTCACCACTGCTCTAGATCAGAGCTCCTATTTTCAATTTCAAAAAATGTTTAGACGAATTCATGTCATGATTTCCTCTTCCTCGATCCTCTACGGGCCTGAAATACGGGCCTGAAAAAAAGTCTCGTGACCCGTTGACTGTGCGCGCGTTAGCTTGTACGGTAGCTGCTCGTTAATCGCTCGTCCAAATACGGAACAAGCCGAACGGGAAATACCGCAACGAAAAGCGGACGTTCGACCAGGCAACGCTGGTGCGCGGTCGTATTGTTGGCTCAAAAGTTACCTTCGCACTGCGCATTAACCTCTGCGGTCGTGCTGAGGTCATACATACTTACTCATTAAACAGTCGCTATGTAGCTGATTGTTACGGGTACGGTGGTGGTACGGTAGGGTAGTGAGTGGTGAGACAGTTGGTACATTTTAGGTGGCTTTCCATAGTTTCCTTAAGCTTATGCACATTGAAACATCAGGGTAAGATACGTGTTTAAAGCATCTTCTTCGAAAATTTCTCGAAATATTCAGGTCCCTTGTTCCAGCTGTGACTTGATTTCTGGATGAGAAACGTATACAAGTTATCTCTGTACATACTCCAATGCATTCTATAGGGTTTCTGTTATGAATCCAAAAGTCACCCATACGGTAGGTAATCTGCCACATACCTTGGTCAAGTGTTTGCTGTTCTCACCCCAGCTCGCGTCATGAAGAGCCGCTCTCGGATCTCGACAAACAGCCCGTCACAATAACATTCACCGCTTGACCAAGTTGATCCCCGATCATGGTGGGCAACGACTTCGTTAGAAAACCTCGCTTTGACTCATCCTTGAATTTTTTATTAAATGGTCCAGGTTCGTTAGACACAATCGAATTTTCTCCTCTAGGCCTGGATACCCTCATTGAGGTTACCCAGGGTAAACGTGTTGACTCTCTGTCAACGATAGGTAAATTTGTGTGGTGTAACATCTTTTGCCTTTGGTAATCTCAGTGATGCATGATGCCCCTGGACTGCCTTTTATATCGGAAGAGTCTCACATAATTATTATCGTACGAGGAAACAGTTTCTAGAGAACACAGACCCTTCACAAAATAAAATTCAACGATGCGCCAATTTACACCCATAAGAAAACAGTTCGCCGAGTCAACTGTGCTTGGATACATCCCTGGAAGGATGTGTAATCTCATACCCACTAGTACGACTACCCATGGATAGCATGACAACGGGTATAGACATCATCGCGTTTGGGTAAACATGTTGGTAGTGGCCAGGTAGAGGGGAGAATTGGGTACTTTAAAAAGTTCATCATGGGTAATCTCAATAACACATTCGGTTTCTGGACCCTATTGCTACGTTGGTGCACTGCTGCGCAAACAGTCACATACAAATGAACATAGATAAAATTGGCGGGCTTTTTTACCAGCAGTTTGTTTTTTTTTTAATCTCAAGATGTAATCTGGCGCTTCGCTGGGTCGATGGCACTGCGTGGGTAAGGTATCAAAAAGGTAATCTAGCACGGGCATTGGCAGCATGGACAGTCCCGTGTCCATGAGTAGCAGGTGGGTATAGACAATGCCAGGGATGGTATTCATCATTGAGTTCACCCGAGGTGAATACGGTTACCTTCGAACTTTACCCCACCTCTACCCCAAGCCCACCACAGTTTCCCATACCTCGTGGTAAACGTTCACCTTGACTTTCAATGGTGAACACCACCCCGGGTATGGGTAAACATGTTGATGAGTGCCTAGTGAAGGGTAAGCTTGGGTATGTTAACACATTTGCCATGGGTAATCTCATCTCTTATGAATTCGAGCCCTGGATTCTATTGCTACATTGGTTTTTGTTGTTGCATCGGTGTGCGTGCAGTTAAATATAAATAAATACTAATGGAATTGCCATTTTCACCTCAACACCTCCTTCTTTTTTGAGGTGTAACTTGGCGCTTCGTTGGATAGTGTACACTGCGTACGTGGGTCGAGTATCAAAAAGGTGCTGTCATCATTATAGGAACGATGGGTGTTCTCGTACGCATGGATAGCGGCAGGATATAGATAACGTCACGTCAGGTAAAAATAATAATGAGTGCCAAGTAAAGGGTAAGTTTAGATACGTTAACAAACTTGCCATGGGTAATCTCAATAACCTGGCTCCAGTTACTGTTATTTGGACACCACAATTACAACATCGTTTTTCTGGAGCACTGAATATGTAGTAAAGATGCTATGGATTGAACCAGCGGTAGCCCCACAGAATCCAGGAGAGTTACGGTCCATTGTGGGCGTGGCCTTCGCTACCGCAAATGGTGGCTAGGGCGGGGTCGTCGCGGTACGCGGAAGCAGCTCAACGGCTCGCTGATCACTGAAGCGCAGCGGTGATGAGCTATTGGTCAGCTTACGATTCGCCTCAATGGACAGCGCAGTACGGTACGTTGAACTCTGTTTTCATTACGAGTCACTTGCAATGTGAAAGGCCCCTAAGAAAATTCAAAAAAAAAAACTTTCCAGCGCCGGATTCTCCATCGTCCACGTTAGCAGATGTGAATCAGCTGGGTGGCTTCTTCGTCAACGGCAGGCCGTTGCCGATGGCTTTGAGGGTGCGAATCATTGAACTGCACCACTCTGGTATTCGGCCATGTGATATTTCACGTCAACTGAGGATCAGCCACGGATGTGTGAGCAAGATTTTGACTAGGTCAGGCATTCGTTTTGTTTCACGGTGGTCAAGGAGAAGTATCGACCATGTGTGATTTTTTTTTCAAATTTTTTAAATCTCTCGTGGAGTAAAACAGTAATTATATAGATTTTGCCTAGGTATATTTGAAAGTTGCGCACCTTCATGGATATACTCTTTCCCATAGGGTTTATAGTGTTACTAAACTTTGAAGAGTATCCAAAAACTTTCTGGATTAGAGCATGGCAAAAAATTAACTCGATATCTAAATCCAGGGACCAGTTCTCGCATTTCCCAATTCATCGGAGTTCAAAAACCGGCAATTTTATCCATTTTTAAAAACTTTACACCTTTCAGGTATGTTGAAAAAGGCTCCATAGAACCAGGCACCATTGGCGGTAGCAAACCTCGCGTCACGACTCCAAAGGTACCTCTACAGACTCTTCTTGGGACGTTTCCCCAAGTTTGTTAAATTTTTACGCGATATTATTGTAATGCTTTAGGTGGTCGAATACATCCGGCTGCTGAAATTCTCCGATCCTGGCATTTTCTCGTGGGAAATTCGGGATCGGCTCGTAGCTGACGGTATCTGTAACAAGGACAATGTGCCCTCAGTGAGCAGTATTAGCCGGATACTCAGGAGTAAGACGCCCAAAGGTAACTAATAAAGCTGCTGGCAGCCCATTATCCTCTAGAAGAAGCTAAGTGCTACAGAAACTATTAATATGAATATGTGTAACATTTTTCAGGATTGAATCAGTCATCGCTACAATTCATCCCTTATCCGAGATGTCCACCAAACGATCCCATGGCACTGCAAATGCACTACAATCAATATGTGAACTTCGGTATGAATTCAACATTATAGTCTGGGTGATGGGCCCTAGTGATTATAGTCAAAATCGATTGTTATTCGATCGATATCCATCATTTTCGTCCCATTCGCCATATATGCCAGCTCCGTTGGCGGAAGCTTCACGATGCATTGAAAACTTAAACATGTAAAAGCATACTGGCAAATTTTCTCCAGAATCGAATCGTCCTTGTTAGACATCGCTCATAGACCTCGACTGTTCAACTGAGGCCGGATTCTCGCCTATCCATCCGTCTGAGGCTAAATTTGCCCCCTGAGACTAATCTCGTCAAAAAATAGTCCACAAAAACCTATATTTGTCCAAACCTAAATATTTATTTCTTCTGTGATTATGCCTATACAGACTGTTAAAAATCACTTTTTTGGCCAGCGTTTCGGCAACGTTTGACTTTGTAAATCATAAACTCATAAAAATTGATCCACTTTGCATTAATGATGGCGTGTTGCCGAAACGTTGGCCAGTAAAAAAAGTGATCTTCAACAACCTGTACAGGCATAACAACAGAATAAATAAGTTCAAGACCATACCCAGGTTTTACGACAAGAGACATGGGATATAACATACCTAAGTAGATTAAACTAAAGCCAGTAAAATAGGCTTGTACCGAGTCCTGTTGAAATAGGTACTGAACAGGTTTGCGCAACATCTCTAGGTATACTAAATCTAGCTGGCGAAATTTAGCCGTGATGGGCAACTCAGAGTCTGGCCACTGATTTCTTTGCTTTTTCTTCGACTCTTAATTTTAAAAAACGGACTGAAAGATTCTGTTACCACTTTCCAAATGTTTCTGTTGCCAAAAATAGTGGAAAAATTGGAGCTTTTATCAAATTAGGATCAAATGGACATATGTAACTCGTTCATAGGGAGAAGGTACCGGGCTGCCATCTGCTTTCTTGTCTATTTAGACCATTTAGGATTCGATCCTCACATGAAATGTTGTACATTTGCTGAATTTATCCACGTTTTTTGCTCGTTTTTCCTTGGTTATAAGTATCCATTTCACCCCTTCCTTAGACTCCCTTCACTCCTAATTCAATTTCTCTTTTTTCTCATATAATTTAGTAAAAACGTCGTTATGGACATTATTACCGTGACTGTTCTCTAATTTAAGTGTATTCCTGATATTTCCGTGTATTTAGAGCAGCTACGACCGTACGCCTCTCAGGAAAATCATATTTGTCACCACGCTGGGATGTCCACATGCTGAGCATTATATGCTGAAGACGATCGATTCTTCAACGATTTCCAGGATTTCTTTCGATTTTCAATCAAATATGTAGGTGGATTCTGGATACCTGGCCATATACAGTGCGTTTCATATTTATAAGTCACCCTCAACTTTCCCACTCCCGGCTTTTCCCCTGGCTTTGGAATTTTCAATCGAATATGTAGGTGGATTCTGGATACCTGGCCATATACAGTGCGTTTCATATTTATAAGTCACCCTCAACTTTCCCACTCCCGGCTTTTCCCCTGGCTTTGGAATTTTC
>JARK01000186.1:7407-32604 GCA_000688135.1 Ancylostoma ceylanicum | reverse complement strand
GGGGGGGGGGGGGGGGGGGGCGGTGTCCAATAATTGTGGGAGACTTGGGGATTGTCCTATAATTATGAAACATACTGTATGTACAAAGCGGTGTTCAAGAAACGATCCATCCACAGGATTTCAGGATCCCAGAAGCATTTAACTGGAACCCTAACTCGTTGTTCTGTTCCCATATTTTGCTTTGTTACGCAGCTCATCATAGTGGACCAAGTGTTAATCCAGCCAAACTTTCTGCTACATCTCTCTATTCTTCCATTTTCATCCTTGAAATTTGAATCTCAACTGCTTATCGTATCTACTTATCATTTAAATTATCTACTGGTTATTGAAATTGTAAATAATCAGTTTTCATCGATTTTTTTCTCATATTGGGAGGTTTACGGTTGCATATCTGTGCCAAAATTACTGTTATTCTGTGCATTCACATAAGTGCCTCAGCTTAGCAGCTCAGGAAATGATTTACATAATACTGTGCGTAGTCTTATAGACTCCATTGTTCTTTGATAAAATTTTTATGTAATTTTTTCATGGAATAAATAAAGATAACTCCATAAAAAACACCCTAGTCGTCTGCTGTCCAAATATCCGCCTTCGTCTCTCCGGATGGAGTTGGATCCGGTGGCACCTAGAACAGCAAAGGTGTTATTCTTTGAAAACATCTCAATTATTTGCAGTGAAACCACGCCCACCTCCTCGGCAGCCTTAGCGCGAGCTTTTGCGTCCTTCTGCATGGCGTCCAGCTTCTGTGTGGTGATAGTCTTCAGCGGGAGAAGCTTCGGCTTGCAGAATATCGGCGTCATGGCCTCATCCTTGAATAGAAATGCATCTGCGGCGCTCAGTGTCTCGCGTAGGCTGGACATAGGCTATGATTCTGGAATTGTATCGTGTAATCTGGGAATAGGACCCTTACCCATTATACCAGTACTAAATTTTAAAAAAAAATAAATAATAAATATTAAATTAAAATAAATTAAAATTAAAAAGTAATGTTCTTTCTTCTCAGTTTTGGTCGAGACTCACTTCCTTCTTAATTTCTTCCCCTTCCCAATGCATATTGCTTATAAGCAAAAATCCTGTTATCCAATTAAACCTCTAAGACACCACCCATATGTATACTACGTATTGAAATCGGGTAAGACACCAACGCAGCAATTTGTGGTCGAAATATAGCTATGGAAAATTTGTGGTCGAAATATAGCTATTTTCGCTTATTTTCTGGAGGTAGTGTTACAAATGCGTCCTCTGGTTGAAGATCACAGGTTTTTTGCGTACCTGGAGCAATTCTATCGTTTTCCAGCGGTTTACCGACACAATTTTCCTTAGATTCACCTCAGTAAGATTTTCGAGAGAAAGAAAAATACAGAATTGGAGCTGCGTGAGTTTTGACCGAGCAGTACCGCCCTGAGCATCAAACCCATTGAATTTCAACTCGCTAAGCACTGCCTATGCGAAAAACGATAAAAATCAGGTCATTGAAATATGTACCTTCCAAAAAATCCCAAAAAAAAAATTGAAAAAAATTAAATATGGACATTTAGCAAAAGAATTGCGTCGGATCAAATATGTATATATGTAGAACTATGCGCCTCAAATTTATGAATATCATCCTTATTAGCACGGGAAATTTCCGGAATACCACCTCTTGCTCTCTAAAGGCATGAAAAGAATAATGTAAGAAAATGTAATAATCGGGAGTACGTCAAAGAAATAGATATAAAAATATGTATAAACTCACCTCAACCGGACCTCGGCGGCGCTGCAGCATAGACAGTTGTCATAGTAACAAGGCGTCGTTGGAATACTTACACTAGAGAATTCCTTGGGACACCAAATTCACCAAACGTCGCTAGCGCAGTAAGAAGGAATTACTTTGCTTTCTTCTCAGAAAATACGTTTTTCCGAGAATTAGATGGATTTTGCTCAACACAGTTGAAGGATAGCGTCAAAAGCTTGCTGAGAAGTCAGCGAAATGACAAAAAAAAAACAGTCGAACTGCGCTGAAGTAACTCAGCAACTAATATGTATTGTGAAGACGTTCTCCATAACCTCGTTGAACCGTCGAGAGCACAAGCAAGCGTAGATGGACAAAATGGTTGGTTTGTGAGTGGGTCGCATGAGTACGTGTGGCGTACGTGTGGCGTGGTGGTTAGAGCGGTTGCTCATCATTCTGATAAGCAAGGGTTCGAATCCCCCCCGGTTCTGCGCTTTTGCAAATACTATGCTGGCTACCCTTACGACCGCTGCACTTACCCAATAAACATCCGCTTAAAAAGTATCCCGGATGGCTCAGTGGTTAGAGCGGCGGATTGCAATCCGTCCCTATCGCTGGTTCCACTCCGTTGGAGATTCAAAGTTAAGCACAGGTTCTGCTCAGCAGTTGCTGCGATGCAGTGTTCGGGGTTCACTGCACGACGTCCCTCCGATCTCCAACGGGTAGTCCAGGAAGGCTACCAGCAACGTTTTGCATAAACTTTTTTTTTTTCAGATTTTTTTTCTTTTTTCTAACGATGCATTCATTTTTGAAATCATTCAGTCTCAGAGAAGCTGTGCAAAAATCCCGCGAACAACGCGAATTCCGCAAAAATTTTCAGACTCTACGGCTGCGACTGTATTCGATCTCCGGATGGCGAGTATCCAGAAATGGAGGAATCGGAGGGAACCCTTTCAACGAAGAGTTTCAAGACCGAATTACAAGCGTAAGAATAAGCATAGCTCTATTCTTTCAACATTTCGTTCTCTAATAAAAATAGCCTTCGGGTTATTCCGTTGATTGACGATGATACATGATATCAAAACGAGGAAATGAAACGACAGACTACGATTTTCTCAGTAAATACTTATGTACATTACAAGAAAACCCTTACTCAACTATAAAAAAGGTCACTTTGAGCACTCAGTTGAAGTGGTAAGATTACTTCGACATAATCTATCTCGCTTACAACGTGTTACCTCCTCAAAACGTTCATCACACTTACGGAATTCTATCCTAGCTAGTGTTGATCGTAGCTTTCATATTCTGCGATTTAGTGCTTCTGAAGACCAAAACAACATTGAATATATTCATTAAACTTATATGTATTCATTAAATATCGAACAATTTCTGTACACGAGAGATGAGCTTTGTCTGACAGAACTCTACACCTAAAGGAGACCTTTCTGCCCTGGAAGAGAAACAATTTGATGGAAAGATGATTACATAGCAAAGATGATGAAGAAAATGAAGGAGAGATGAAACATGGAAAACAAAAGTCAAAAGACGATGTGTAAGCTCCTTAGTTGACAATATAACTATTAGCAACATTACCCACTATGAACAGTGACAAAAAAGCTCATGTAATGACGCCACATTTCTAGGAGCATAGGGTACTCTGTACAATTTCAACACTATACATGAAGCAAGCACAGAGTCACTCGCCTTTCAAGGCATTTGAAAGAACTTCGACAGCGAGCTGGTGCGCGGAGCAGTGGAAAGGCGGAGTAATAGAGAATTCGGCGGGCCAGAAAGGAGGGGTAGCACAAGTAACGTAGAACACACACAAAGCAAACACCGGTACCAGGAGAAGGGGGTTCGAGAGAGAGAGAGACGGCATGGCAGTGCACGAGTTGAATAGAACTCTTCTTGTAACAAATAGAAGAATAAAATACTAGTTCAGTCGCGCTTCTACTTAACATATTAGCTATCCAAGCGTAAAAATAGTAATTCTTGTTTTACTGCCTCAGAAATAACCACACGCCTCAAGAAATCAACTCGTGCTCAACCATACCGAAGAAAACAGCATAGGCAAAATATGAATAGATAATAATTCAATGCAATGATATAACTGAATGAAGCTCACAAAAAGAATACCGATAGAAATGTATATGTATATATGTATGTGTATAATACGCATGCAGATGCGTATATATGTACACTATAACTCTTACTGTACAAGCACATCATGACATCGCATACACCGTAGCGTTATTATACGCGTAGTTGTTGTTACCGAGAATTATTACAAGATAGTGACAGTTTCAAACACAAACTGTCACTAAACCTTGAGCAAAAATAGACGGTTCACTCGGATACTTACTGCATACGACATCTATTACAAACACTTAACTAGTACATTGTACAAAAGAAAAAGAAAACGTAGAATTTCAAGCAATAAAATAAGTCGAAAGCGCGTAGAATATTATAAATCACATCAGTCAGAGCTCAATTATGGGCAGAACAACGTACCGAGCTATAGGGTTAAAAGGCAGACGGGAAGCGTTGCGAAACGCAACACAGCTGTTTGCGTTCACGCGTTCGATCGTAGTAGAAAGCCAAACATTTTGTCGAACATTGAAGGACTGCGATGCAGACGCGACTGATCAGTTCCTACGCGCTTCAGAGGGGATTGTGACTCGAGACGCGGCAGCGAACCTAAAAAACCTCGATGAGTTAAAAGGTTGCAAGTGATAGGTTTACCTCTTTAGTATTACCATGGGCGCACAACATTCTTCGTACAAGAGAAGAGTTATTAATCATTTTCTAAGTAATAACAATTTTAAAGATAAAATGAAAAACAATGTTTGTAACAATCTCAGCACCGTACAGAACCTATTGAATAGTGAAATAGGGCTTCCCCTATCGAAGCAAAAGCATAAAACGCTTTGTGAGTACTTTTTGTGGTTATCAACCAGGCATATTTAGTGCTTCTCTTCATTTAGTTGGTAAAAATGGATGCGTAGGTAATGTCGAAAATTATAATTAAGTATAAAATATCACTGCTGAGACGCCGCGTGCATTCTATTAATTTTTTTTTCATTCGGGGTGCTCTAGACCATAGTGGCAAAGGCGGACACAGGGAGTAGGGGTGGGGCGCCCCCTACCCACAAGGATTTCTTGTCGAATTCTTCAAAAATTGTTAGAAACTTTGTAATTTCTTATTTAATCTTTATTTATTCATTTCCTTCACAATTATTTACTTATTTTTAATTTCCTGACATTAAAATTAATATTATTAACAGTTTTATATTTCCATTCAGATCATCAGAGAGGAGAGGACTCTAGTTTTTTTTCACACCCCACTAGCTGCGCATTTTTGCCCCACGACTACATAGAAATAGAAAAAGCAAAAAAAAAAGAAATAACGACAGGAAAGGAAAGAAAAGACAGGCGAACCCTCTTTAAAAAAAAAGAACAGCTATCTCTGGAGTTCTTGTAGGAGTGGAAAAACTTCTGGGAAAAAGGAAAAAGGGAAGAGGATAGAACTATGCCTACACCACAATGTGCTATTTTTGGTTTACGAATACATTTTCACGAACGCTAAACAAACTAAATTGAATTGGGAAGCATGTCCTTTTCAAAAAGCCCTCATAGTAATGGGAAAATTCAATAGTTGAGCAGAAAATGGTCGTATTGCATTACAAAATGCACTTCTAAAACACACATCGGCACAAACCAGTTTCTGATGAAAAATTTGAAAGTAGGTACTACCACACAGCAAAATTAACGACTACAACTTCTGCATTAATTTTTCTGAATTTCGAACAGACTATAAAAGACCCCTTACATTCACTTTCACTCCTCCGTTCACTCCTCCTCCTTTATAGAGCTCTCCATTTCGTCGCTACTATATAACCCGACAGTTACCTGCCAATAAGAAAACATATTTTTCAGTTTTACAAGAATTCCTAGGAACTCTGCGAAAAAAATAGATAACCGCCATTTTTTCTAATAATGAACAGCAATAAACGTATCTAGGAATATTGAGGCAGCATCTAACACATCAAAAACCGCATCAATAGAAACCTCACTATTCACTCACCGCCTTTTGTTCTCGCATCAAAACACTGCACTGATGACGGACGTGGCATCACCCCTCTGCGACTCGACATCGTTGACGGTAGAGCCGTGCGATTCTCCTTTCCAGAGCTGCACCTCAGGACAATGAAACTGAAATTTTTCTCCTTTTTCCAAGCGGAAACAATCAACCAAACGATTTCCTTTTTGCCTAAGTTGGCATTCTCCACTTACCCGTCAGCTACACACATATCAAGTGTGGCAGTGCCTTTGCGATGCTTCACTGTCAGCTTGCAGTTGGTCCACCTGCTTTCGGCCGCCATAGGGCCATGACCATATGCAGCTGCTGGTGGTGTGGGTGGTCGCCAGTCTTCTGGCTGAAATTTTCCACTTTTCAATTGAAAATGCATGCAAAAATGCGGAGTACCGTGAATATTAAGAAGAAGTTGAATAAATGAGCAATAGGGATTGGAAATCGAGCGGTTACGAATATTTAACCCTCAGCTCTGGATAATTTACCAAATTCCCTACCTCATCAGGATCCTTCGTTGGTGTTTCCATTTCAGCCAAGAAATCATACACAGGAACAGACCGAAGATCTATCGATATCTGATCGAACAAACACGGCTCTGGTGTTACCTTCCATGCCTAAACAGTAACATATCTCTTCTAGTCCAGAAATAAAAAAGTTGTAAGGAATTTTACCTGCACAAATACAGCCAATCCACGTGCAGTCATGGTGCGACAGCCAAACAGTTTCATTCGAAGACGGCGGCGCTGCTGCGCTGGTAATGCCAACCAATTTAGGAGTAGACGATGCGATACACAAATGGCAGGTGAAAATTGCTAAACAAACACAAAAACTGAAACTTCTTCTTTTAAAGAAATCAAAAATGTTTGGAAATCAAAACATACCGGTTGTTTCACGTTAAGCTCATCTATTCCATTCAGGTCAAAGATTTTGTGCAGCGGAATTAGGTGGTTAGCTTGAATGCCGTCAAACGTAACACGCCGAAGTGATGGTTGCAGCCTATATAAACGTATCAAAGTGGATTTTCAAACCGAATAAAAAAGGATTGAAACAGAAGGAAATGGAACTTCTAACTCACTGTTTAAGGAACCATATGAGTAGGAGCGTAGGACGATGAGTATAAAGTGAATGATCACGAAATACAATATGTAGTGGGTGAACGACTTTGAGACACTCAGCTAGGCGCTCCAATCGGCCGGCGGACAACGTCTTCAGCTCTGCTATAGCCTAAAGCAAAGAAAAATCAGAGTAATTCCCTTGATCCACGAGTGATCCATTGTATAACATCATGTTACAGTATAAAATTCAGTGAGACTGACCTCCTCATCCATGGTCGTCAGAGGGGGACTCTGATTCATCATTGCTCGAGCAGATGGCAACTGATAATACGCCAGACCACGCTGATCTGACAGTGGACCACCAGAGCAGACGGCATCCACTGGCGGTGATCGTCCACCGACGCCACCAGACCACGGTGGTGTTAGCTGAAAAGAAGTGAAAAATAATGAAGCATGAATAAAATAAATAAAAAATAGCACAGTAGCTAATCGAAAGAAAAATAGGACTGCGAAACATTCTCTCAAATGTTGATGAAGATCGGGTTTAAAAACTGGATGCAAAGATTTACCGCCACATCTTTTCGAATCTCTTCTCTTCCTTTTCCTTTGCATCAGCATATACAGTTGATGAAAACAGAAGAAAAGGAAAGAGCGAATGTACGCCACAAATGAATGGCTCGGGAAATGGATATTTGAATGCGCGCGGAGACAGGAAAAAACTCAATGTTCTGCGGTGCATGCTCCATGCCCTTCTATTTCAGTTACCCAGTAAGTTTCAGTGAAAAACCGCACTGAATAAACGTTACATATTTTGGGTGGAAATCATTAAACAACAAATAATTCATCCTCTCCAGCTTTGAATGAGCTCACAATCATTGATAACGAGCTCATACGTATAGCACTTCAGAACAAATTCACATAGCACTTCAAACAAAACTAAGGAAGAGCTGTATGGCTGTATGGATACCTTCTCCCAACTGCTCCCAATTTGGCAGCAAGGCCTCCCGGTTTGTGTTGGGAATGCTGGGGACTGTGGGCAGGAGTTAGGAACTTTATGCTCCCAACTCCTAACATGGTCTGCAGACAGTGATTCAAGCTGGAAAGCTCCGGCCACCAACCTTTGAGTATCTGGGGGAGGTATGCATGCATCTCCAAATTATAATAAGAGAAATGATTTCTCATGATTTTGATGGGTCTATACTAGAAAAAAAGTGAGTGCATCCAACGATATTAAGAAGATAATTCATTTAAAAAAAAGGTGAATAAGAGGAGTAAAACAAGGATTAGAATCCCTCCGGATCACAGAAAAAACCTTGAACAAGGCAAACACGAGCGCTGGACCAGGGCATGACCTGCGTCTAGTTTTTGTGATGGGTAAGACCACATTATACGGTAGGCTGCACCTCATGCACGCATCCATCTGGTGTAAAATACCTCAATTCCACCATACTAGATGCATAAAAATACATCGTACCGCATTGTGTCTGTCTTCACCATTTTTTCTCGTAAACCCCTCAGGTAAACCTAACAGGACTTTCCATCGACATAAACAATGGTTAATTCATCTCACTCACGTACCAATATTATACAAACTCCGATTCATCATCAACCTCGACATGAGTTTGCCACTGTGACGAGTCCCAGTCATAGAAAAATTGAGCGTGGAGATTACTGCGCACCCAAATCTAATCAATTTCAAATATTGTGCCCATTTCCGTTTCGAAATTTACGGCTATTTCCAAGGCAGAACTAGACCCTTCACCACTTTGACGCATGACTATTCGCTAATTGTGTCGCTCCACATAAGACCTATGTAAGACCCCTCACAATTCCTCTCCAACAGCGGCACTCTAGCAATCGAACGACCAATAATAATACGTCCATCGCATATCAAAAAAGCAGTCGCGCCGCGAAATTTCGTCAATGCGTTCTCAACGCGTGTAGATCGCGCGCGACATCGCTACCTCCTCTACCACGACGACAAACATCGCCTCGCACCGGAACGTCGGTCCGATTGAACTTGCCCGTGCCTGGCACGGGTTGGTGCAGACCTCCCTTGCACTCTGCGATTGTCGCCGGGAAAAACATGTGCAAATGTAACATAACAAGCCAATACATAGCACACTGATGGACACCGCAATATCGGAAGACATGAGGAAGTGGCAAAAAAGAGGGAACAACGTCAGCGGTGGACGATTATTGCGCCAGATTATCCTTCTCATCAACAAATACGCACGATGGAAAGAGTGCCGCCAGAGCTGAAGAAATTTGCGACATCAGCGCACTTGTAGCGGATTAATCTCTGCACAACAAACACGAGAGTTTTATAGCAACCTCAACACTCACAATAGCCAGCTACGAAACAACTACTTTCGTTTGGACAGAAAAAGCTCCCGAAAGACCTCAAAAGAGATTTCTGAGAGAACGATGAGATTTCCATACTGACAAGTAGGAAAGGTGACGGCAAATGGTTAAAAAACCACTTCTATTGTTAATTTGGTGAGTTTAATCCACTGCTACACATGTTGCATTTACAAGCAGTACGTCAAATTCTGAGAAATACAAGAAATTGTACCTTGGAGTTTCCAATCAAGTACTCCGTACTAAGGCCAAGTGCACTTATAACTACGTTATTCAGTTGGCCTACACATGCAATAAGTAAAACAGCATACCATAGCAGTATTCGTTGAAGGCCCATGGCTACCACCATCAGAGTGTCCATTAGCACCAGACAATTCCATTCGTGTATGTTCGCGATCCAAAAATGAGCAGAAATTCTGTAGACACACCTAAAATCCACACCAGTTTCATTAGCGGCGTAATATTCGAGGTAATAAGACTTCAAAAGTAATAAGATAGCCAGCCATACGTTCATTGAAAACCCACCTCCACTACATGGTGAGCCTTGACCCAGTCAGAAAAATCAAACGTGAATGCCCAGGTGGATTGTGTCTTATCCACAAACTGGTCTTCCATGAACACTGTGGTTGTTTCTGGTGGGAGTGGTGGTTCCTTCGGGATCTGAAAATATGCGCGAATTATCACTTCATCACTAGGAGGCTTTAACATCTTATAAGGCCGCAAAAACTCTACTGAATGCTATAATGACGAAAAGGAGCGCAACTGTGCCATCCTGATCAGAAAAGAAAGATCAGCCGAGCAATGAGGTACGAGTATTACCACGATCATTCAAAAAAAAAAAAAACCCCAATCCTCGAGGATAACAGCTCCCACCATGAAGAAAAAAAAATTTCCTCAGATCTCACCAAGATTAATTTGATATCGTCATCACCCGCTTCGTAAAAGTAATCACTAATTGAACAGATCAAGAGGAATGCTGTTTTTTGACACCCTGCACAGCTGCAGTGTAATATCACAGCAATGAAGATGGACAGAAAGCGAAGGGCACCGGAAGCCGCACATTCTTTTCTTATAAGATATACAACCTCCTGGGTCTTGATATCTCGCGGATGCTTGAATAGAGCGCGCCCATTTTTCTTTGCGAGCGAGCCGTACAATTCTTGGAAGCTATAGGGATAGAAGCTGTCGAGGAGCAAAGACCAAACAATTGATTCCACATCCACTATGGTAGAAATTTTACAAGTGAATATGATATTTTACGTTTGAAAACGAAAGTCTGTTACCTAATCTAATTAAAAATGGTGACTCCTAGCTGAAAAGAAAGATTTGGGAAGCAAAGCATAAGAAAAGAAGCTGAAAGTTTTACCAATTAGGATGGAATGAAACCCTACCAAGCCCATTCGTTAAATAGGCGTCTATCTAATGACAGTTAAGCAAGATTAAAAATTTCAGCGAACGCCTTAATAGACTACTAAATGAATCTCTTGGCACATGAATAGTGTAGGAAGGGCCAAGATGCGAGCAGCAACAGCTATCACTTCAACGACAACTACAACACAACAGTCTTTAGAAGCAGCTACTAAAAAGCCAACCTCGCTATTGTAAGAGCTTCGCGAGATTCTCGGCGGACGAATAGACGGCGTAATAATCAACGAAAGCTCAGTCCTGGTGGCTGTTAGTTTAGGCGGCTCGGAACCGGGGCAGAATTTTTCCAGGATAGCTCTACAAACGAACATCATCTTTATAAGAAAAAAGAGATTAGAGAGAAAGAGCATGACAAGAATTTATTCTCACCGCCGTCGATCAACGACGAAAATTCCAACCGTATCTCGTGCCCGTCGAATGTGAGAGTGTGGATTTCGTTCTTCAGTGAAAATCATTGCGCGCCAATGGCGACACACAGCCGAACAACGTAGCATTGTCACATCATCGCATCTAAACATGAAAGGGAATCTTTGCAAATGCGAAATAATCCCGCATACTACGTTCGGCACACAAATTCTCCAGATTAACAGCCTATGTGGAGCTAAGACCCACAAAAGAATTCCTCAAGTACTGCACGTTCCTTGAACACAAATTAGTCAGAAAATAATGCAAAAGAAATGGGAAATAGACCGTTTTCATGAATTTAAAAAGATAACTTTCGAAAAAAAAAACGCCGCATAAAATTAATTTAATTAAGTTTATGGAGAAGTATGTACAGTGGGCGTCAGTGGCGGTGACCCGTCTGCGGCCTCGAACAGAACGCAGCGCGACCGCGCCGCTCGAGCGAGAATCTCTCCGGGACATCAAATTATGGGGTTTTCTTGATAGTCAGTTAGTTTTCTTACTAGTTGTCATCAAATATGATGAACAACTAACAAGAAAACCCAGATAAGCCACTGTGGCGACGATTCTAGCGTGAGCGGTGCGGTCGCGCCGCGTGCTTTTCGAGGCCGCGAATGGGTCACCGCCATCGACGCCCACTGTATAATTGTGAAACACAAACTAAGAGTAAAACAGGAGATATTTTGCCAAACACTGGAGGAATCCTGAGACAAGCACTATGCATCGTCATCCCTTCATCTGCAGAATTTGCACTTTCCTAACTTCCAGCGTTGGAGTAAAAACTATTGCCCAACTAGAAAAACAAATGAATTACTTTCACGAGTAGTAGCTTCTACTAACTTAAAGGAGAGACCTGTCACAGAAAAGCAAGCTATGTTTCTTTCTCTTGTAAAACGAGAAAACTTGGGTAAATAGGCGGTAACAACGAGGAACATGAAAAGGCAAAGAAAAAACACCCACCTTTGGAAGACCTTCACTAAAGCCTCATCAGAAAGATCGTTAATCGTTGTAACTTTCGGAGCCCGTAGTGCACGAAGATTAAGAAAACTCATTGTTATTCGGAAAGACGTCGAAGCTTCACATAAGAAACAACGTCTGCAAAGAGAATAGATATCAATAAAAAGCATGTAAGTACCAGTAACGAGACGTTTTCTACGTAGTACGTGGTCAAACAAGAACGACGAGAAGGCAAACAATGTGCAAGATACGCGAAAAGCAGAGTAATCTTTGAAAGCCTCGAAACTCCAACACTGACGCGAAAGTTCTAGTTCCGAACATTTCGTATGTCATTCGCACGACTGCGTTGAGAATAGTGCATTTTAAATGCACATATGTATGCAAGAGAACGACGCGACTCGAACCAATAATCCTGCGATTCAATAAGGATCGCTTGACGGCAAGAAACACGCTATGCAGGCGCACAATCGGCCACAGTCACATGGTCGGCGACAAAACACTGCAGCCTCAAAAACAATAACCAGCTTCGGGAAAGTATTCGATTCTTCTGGTAATGTCGATTGACAAAGACTTATCCTCGAGAATAGCCATGGAAGTAAAGGTAAAAGAAGATAATTGCGGAAAAGGGCTCCCTTCTACATCCCTAGGTTTCCATGGACATAAGGACGACCATTTCCTACACAAAGACAAGTCCAGGTCAACTCAAGGATATCAAATTTTCTTGCAAATCGTACGGGCATGTGAGATATTAACCTTCACAACTTAAAAACGCATTGCATTAAGAATTTCTCGTAATTGCACTACTAAAAACTAGGCGGTAACCTTTCCTACTATGTGGGGAACTACTTGTTCTTTTGTTTTTTGGAAATGTCAATCTGAACAGCTCCAGAAAGTAATATTCACAGCGAGAATGAAACGAGAACTTCTTAAGCTTTTAAGAAGCTGCGAAAAGCAGAGGAAAATTGCATTTACAAAAGAGAAATGAGAATAGCACTGACTACATGACTGGTACAATCTGCGTTAAAAGAAACGCGAAATTAAACACGTGAAAAGGAGAAGAATGCCTTGCTCGGTAAAAATACTTCAGCTATGTCGCAGCTCCCGTCACATTCCGCCGTGAATCTAATAAAGTAGCACAGCAAACACTGACTATTGTTCAATGACGGGTGTGGTTCTGGACAAGGTCATTATCATGAAAATTTGACAGCGACTACATTAAAAAGCAGCACGAATACCGACGAGGAAAGCGAACGCGGACACAGAGTGCACGGTCCAAAGTATAATGCGAACGAATCGCTGTTCGCATCTCAGGCACATGTTTCGCGTGTTTACACAACGTTTAAAAAACGCATCCTTATGCACACGACCACTGGATGCAGCGGCACAAAGCGGCCGGCATAAAGCTTCTCGCAAGCACCACTGAAGCACCGACACAGCAGCTCGGAATGCACACGGCAACGTCGGCGACACGCACTGTGGATGGCTGCCAACGAGGCGAGCCGCCAGCCGAACCGCCGAGCGTTCGCGGCGTCCGCGCGTCGCGACCGCATCGATCGCCGCGGGAGCGCCGCGACGTGCACTTTGCGTGCACGTAAACCCATCGTCTTTCTACTGCCGCTGCTGGCTGCTGCTGCTGGCTGCCGGCTGCAAAACGTAGCGCTGCATTGAACTCGACGCACTTTTGCACCGGGGCCATCGATGACGTCAGTCTAGGCGCACAGAGAAAATGGATGCTGAGCCGGCTTCTAGCCTTCGTGATTGCATGTGCATGAGCAGAGGAAAGAACACAAAAGCATCCACGGAATAGTGAAAAGCGGGGTCTCATGCGGCTAGTGCTTCCATTATTCCACATTACAGTGCACTGACAGCCTTGCACAGTGCTTCCCAAGAGTTTCAGATTATCTCTAGCAAGCTGATATTCTATTTACTCCCCACTGGTATCACCGATTTCAAAAATTGCCGTGATTAAAACTAGTGAGGATAATAAGCACAATTACACTTTTACTCAACACGCAATCGCATTCTTTAGCATTTGGACGTACAGTGGGATTCGATGGCGGTGAGCCATCCACGAACTCGAAAAGCACGCAGCGCGACCGCGTCGCTTGAGCAGGAATCTCCTCCAGGACAACGAATTATGGACTGTTCTTGGCAGCTAGTTAGTTTTCTTATTAGTTAGCATCAAATGTGATAAACAACTAAAGAGAAAATCCAAATTCGCCACTGCAGCGACGATTCCATTGTGAGCGGCGCGGTCACACAGCGTGCTTTTCGAGGCCGTGGATGAGCGTTGACCGACGTTGATACGTGTTAACTCAAAGGATCAACGTTTACGTTAACGCATACCAACGTAGGTTAACTGAAAATGAGGAGTTTCCTCCACTGCATGGTGTGCAGTAGCGATTGACGCTCCTTGTACAGTGAACTCCAAACGGCCGTACACGACCAGTGGGACCGCGACGCGGCGTTCTTGGGCAGAGACACCAGAGCCAGCATGCAGAGCCCCTGTGTCTCTGCCCAGGAACGCCACGCCGCGGCCCCGCACTTTGTCTACGGCCGTTTGGAGTGTACATGTACCTGTCCGAGTGTCGTGAACACTTTCCCTTTTTCCAGCTTTCCAGCTGACTCCTTTTTATAAACAGGTCACACAGGTCATATTTTGTGAACCCACACCTTGCAACGAACTGTGACCGAAGTTATAAAAAAGCAAACTGGGTGTGGAGCGTTAAACATGAAAGGGCGGTGGAGTCGGGATGTGCGATTGGCCATTCGGGCAAACTGACCAATCGCAAAGTTGGGTCGCTCCGCCCTCTCCAGGTACGATGCTTCACGCACAATTTGATTTGCCAAATCGCTCATTCTGTCATGGCACATCAACAAGGACACTATTTGTCGCTAGACATCAATTATGGAACTGAAAACACTGGAAGAAAAGAGGGTTTGAATGTCCCATGAATAATTAAGGCATCCTTCAATAGTTTATGAAATCAAGTGAACGTTAGTACGAATGGAAAGCTATTTACATGAGAATACAGTGTTAAAGACAGAGTCATTATTCCCATGCGATGCTAATTTTCAAACTGCTAGAATGGCAAGAACAGAGCAATCGAAATCCTAAACGTGTACTTTGTTCTCTCAAAAAAATAATATAAAGATAAAAACGTAGCCGAATCTTTAGAAGCTTAATAAATGCGGATAAAAATTTTAAAAAAATTCAACGCACGAATGGTCTGCCCAGCGTCAACAATGATATAAACAATGACACTGTCTCTGCAAAGTAATCTCACAAAGCTGACGTCAAAGCGTGATCGTAATTTTACTTACGTGATATTTGATATTCATCATCTAACAGTGACTCAGCTAATTACGGTCAAGCACACAATCACGCTCAGCATACTGTTGTTTAACTAATGGTTCAAGATTTAGCTTCAAAACGTTACTTGAAAGAAATGGTACACGGCAAAAAAAAGAACTTATTAGCACGAAAATATAAGACAAATAGATGAAAAGCTGAAGATTCGAGAAATACAAACAAGAACAAATATAAAAATGACACGAATAAAATGGCTACAGATAAAATCGCCCTACTGCTGAGCGTTTTCATGCCACATCCAATCGACGCTCCTTTTATAACATTCAATCAAACTGTGCAAGCGGCGACATGCGTAGGTGGCGATAAAGAATCGAAAAACGTCAAATTATCCCACATTTTGTAGGTGAAACGCCAGATATATGTAATCGCTGCCATTTCCATAAATTGTAGTGAAAGGCAGCACACTCTCAAATCTTCACGTTTGAAATTTCGCTGGATTTCGAGGTTTTGAGGAAACTAGAACTGACATAGAACATTGAATTAGCACGAAACACACCATAGATTCACGAAATGAGGGAGCTGTTTATCATGCGTGAATCCGCGCTCCACTGACACTTGGGGGTCCCACCACGCAGAAGTGACACGCGCTTGTGTATGTAAATGATCGGTTCTATAGCTAATGATAAGACTAGCATTCTTATGGCGCATACAAGACAACTGTGTCTGCTATTGTGATTCGGATTTCTTCGCAGGTAGATCATGATTCCTTGTGCTGTCTTTAACTGCAGGAGTGCTACTTCTTGGTGACAAAGCACATCTCGATAACGCCACAACAAAGGAAAAAGATACACTAAATCACTAGTAAACGGTCCAAACGAGTATTGAAACAATCCTATAAGGCATTCATATTATGGTTTGTGCAGAGCAATCTGCACCATTCTCTTGGAAGCCAACGACTGCAACCAAAAAGTTCACAGCTGTCTGCATATAGTTTGCAAGATGAGGATGGAAACCTCAACTGTTTTCAAAAATATAATATTGTGCTTGAAAACAGAAAAATATTGCAACGTTACAAGGTTTGGGCTTGATTTGTGGACCTTTGCTGCTTTCTCTTGATTGAAAAATAAGGTTACGAACTTTCGGCTCGACCCGCTAATGCACTTGGTCTTGTAGACTCTATAAATTGTCAAACCATTTCAGGCCCTGAGGAAGGCGATATGGCCGAAATGTGGGCCACAAAACAATAAAAAAATGTGATGAGAGTCGTATGTAGAATGAGAATCGTATGAAGAAAAAATATTTTAAATCAGATGAAATACCACAACAGAAAGGTAAAACTGCCACCTCATTTACGCTTATCGAACGCCCATAAATCTCGAGTCGTTAGCGAACTGGCGATGGTTGGAACGGCTGCTACAATAATCCGATAGTAGTGGTGATAACCGCTATAGCAATCACCAGACAACAAGACACAAACGTACGATTACGTTACTGTGCGTTGGAACCTGTACTGTCTCATAATAAATGAGAAGGAATTGATAGAAAACGAAGGGAGCGCATATCATATCCACACAGCATCCCCTGTGCGGGATGATTCTGAATCGACGTCGTATTCGGCAGTTTCCCACCTAAAAACCTCTGCACCAATTATTTTGCAATACCACATTACCTTGCACCTTCATCGTTCGAGACTTACACGAAATTAGGATACAGCCCACGCGCGCGTAATCGCATTAACATGATTTACAGCGTTATAAATCCGAATACAGAGGGCATAGCATCAGGAAACTGATTCGTTCACACGTGACCTAACAAGGTTTCCGTACATTTATGAATGCAATGAACTCCAAAGGATGTGAACTTCTCCCGATAAATTCCTCCGGCGTACTCTGGTGTGATAACACGCATTGCGATGACACGCATTCCACGTTACGTAAACAGAAAACGGAACAAAACTGAAAAGAATGTGGAATAAAGGGCGGATGTGCAGATTTGCTAGGAAACACCCTAGGAAACACAAACACTCTTATCATATGTAGAAAGTCTACGGTGGAACACACATAAAAAATACAAAAAAGACAGGATCAATTTATTGGGAACAGCAGAAACATAATGACAGTCCGGGGGACATTTGCTCCGACCTTATTTAGGGCCATGTACATCAAAGTTCTTGTATTTTCGAATGTGAATCTGCTCCCGTACTACATTAAGCCTCTAATCAGCGAACCGAACCCAATCAAATGGCAATTTTAGTGGTGGTAAACCGTTTGAGTGACTTTGACTCCCTGTTGAACCGGCCCTGATTAATTAGGTAACAAATACGTATTAATTCCACAAGTTGTACTCCAATTTTCTTACGAACAGATTTATACGTAATTTACATCGCTACCTGTTTCACTTTTATTGCATCTTTAGCGTGTAGCTGTCCTGGGTATGGTAGGAGCAGATGTTCCCCTGGACTGTCAATAAGTTCCTGTATTGGGAACAATCGAAACAGATGAGTAATAAAAAATTTCTACATGTTCAACTAGCAACCGCTCATCTGACAACAGCGTGAATGACAAGGAAACCTTAGAGTTCTTCAATAATTTAGCGCAGATCCGAATGTAATACTGCCTTATTAAACACAGTTAATTGTGAATGTAAGGGCGTATGTCTAAGCAAAACCAGATCCAAGTAGTAATATAATACAAGTATGGATAAAGAACTTACATGTCCTTCCAAAAAGTGATTCCCGAATGAGCGAAAATGGGCTAAGAAAACGCTCGATAGGTGCACACCTAGTTAATATACATTTTTGAAATGTGCAGTATATACTTGACTGAAAGGAAATGATTACCAGGTGAAAAAGAGATATGCAAATAGGACCCGTGATGGCGCAGCCGTCGCGTGTATTTGGTTTTCTGGCTTCATCACATGAAAGGGTAATAATGGCCGAAAAAATGGGTTCGAGAGTCCAGGGAGAACAAGTCTTATGATTCAACACGCCACCTCCTCAAGAAGATATAAGCAAAAATGAACAGAAGCTCTAGAACAACGAATAATGAGGTAGTACCGAAAACTGGAACTAACCCAAGACGCTTAGCTCATTCGACAAGAGAACTGCAATGTTAAGTGCCGAAAAACGAATGTCAAATGCTAAACCTAATTGTGCGAGTTCTGGCAGATTGAGAATGTGTGGGATTGACCTGCTGTGCCCGCAAGTGATCCTGACAGCTGAAAACAGCAATCAAACTTGAACCGAAATGTCTACAGGCGAAATCTGGGAATAGGTAGGATTGCGTAACTCCTGCCCAATTTCTGACCTGGCTTCCACATATCTCAAAAGGGACATGAAGCAAACCAAACCAGAAAACTGTGGTTCCGCTTCTACTGAAGCTTCTAGTTGACTAAAAGCTCGCAAGCAAACCATTTGTAGTCCGTTTCACTAGAGGAGATAGTTGAAGAGACGTCAGAAAGAAGAAGGAACACAGGAAATTGAGCAGCAGAATATAAGAGAGACGTGTAATGGGCATATTTCAATCAAGTTATCACCTTTCACAGCATATAAAACAGGTTATCACTTCCTCAGTACAGATTTGTATGACATAGACAGTCGCTCCCAATCATCCTTGCACCAGACAGCACAGCCCGCCTGCTGAGCCGCACCGCACCACCTACGCATAGTTATAGGCGTCTACGGACACTTAGCACCCGCACGCGTGGCGTCAGGCCGTTTTGCCTTTTTGAACTCGGAGAAAAAGCGCGAAACATGCTTCAAAAGGTGCCCAGACTCATTTTGGCGTACTATTGACCACCATAGATCAAAACTGAACTATTCATCCCGGAAAAAGTTCTGAAATAGCAGTTTTCTACCCGCAGTTTTACTAGGGCCTGACGCGCGCGGGTGGTAAGTGTTCGATGATCAGTTATAGGTGGTGCGGCGCGGTTCAATAGACGGGCAGTGCCGTGTGATGCAAGGATGATTGAGAGCGACTTTGGAAGGAATAGTAAGGATCAGCTCGAACGCTATATTTTTCAGGAAGAAGTACGCTGAAGCACATTCCCCTCCTCTAAGCTTCGTAATTGCATGTTTTCAAAAGGAAACTACACAAGAAGAAATGCGGTACTTGCACGAATTTCGCCTGCGTCACGCTCAAATTAGTCCTAGCAAATAAGGCTGGACGGTGATAAGACGCCCTGGTAACGGAAGTCAATACATCAATAGATCAAACCTCATGGGTGGTCGTAAACAGTAGAAACTAATCTCCACACATATGCGTGAGCACACATAAACTCATCAATCATGGGAGACCCGCAGACAACGTTATCAGCAGCGGTCGCTGGGTCACCATGACAGTATTTGGACACAAAGATCCAGCAATACCGTCAACTACGAGGGCAACCAATCCCAAATCCGTCGCTTTAGGTGTCCACGTGAATTCATGCGCTTTCACCCAGCGAACCACTAAAGTGCATTGGACACATGCTTGTTGACGTCAATGCTGACTGATGTGCACTCGAATGAATCTGTGAGCCACAAACTTTAGAGAGGCGCCAGCATACAAGTGTTTTCTTTCGGTGCATTGATTGCAAGCGATGTTAAACAACAAAGAAGCAAACAGTGGAGGGAATGGTGCAAGAACTCAAGAGAGTAAATTATTTAATTAGTAACCTTGCGGTGTAATTTCTCCTCAAAAACACGAGCGATTGCAAAGTTCTACGAATGAGTATGTGTAGCCCTTCTCGAAAGAAAGAGTGGTGGCGGTGGCCTTTCCGCGGCATCGAAAAGCACGCGACGCGACCGCGCCGTTCATGATGGAATCGTCGCCGCTGTGGCGAAACTGGGCTTTCTTGATAGTTGTTCATCACATTTCACATGAACAACTATCAAGAAAACTCCATAGTTTCTTATGCCGGAGAGAACTCCTGCCTGAGCGGCGCGGCCGCGTCGCGTGTTTTTCGAGGCCGCGGAAAGGCCACCGCCATCGACGCCCACTGTAGTGTGACGAGAAAGGCATGCGGTATGCACAAGAACTCAGACATTGTGCCTTTTGAAAAAATTTTGAAAAAAAAATTATATCACGATTTCAACCTTCAAACCATAAAGACCATAACAGGAAAGAAACATGAGGCGCTGAAAGGATCTGAAGCATTTTGTCCTTCCTATTATTTAAAAAAAAAGAACAATATAACCCATTGTATGCAGAGCATAATACATTACGAACGTATGAAAATGAAAATAAATTCCGGAGCATCACAAATCACACAAGAGAAATCCAATGTGATGCACTAAAGTAAAGAAATTGTACTCTATTATTGGCAATACAGTCTATGCGGAGGCAGACAAGAACTACAAGGAAGTAGAGTTGAACAAAGAGAATGGCTAGGTAAACTTTGCGAACTTCGAGTTATCCAAGCTGGCAAAATAACGAGAACGAAGCACATGCGATTCACATGAAGGAACTGCATTAAAAAGTCAGCTGACTATTGTGTACATATATCTTCTGAACTAGAATTTTGAAGGCGCATGACTGAACAAAAAAGCAGCGAGCACGCGACGAATAAATGTCCTTTGGACGGGAGATGTGATGATCAAATCTTCTCGAAACTGAGGCAAAAGATGATGCTATAATAGGAAATCTAATAAAGGTGGAACAGATTGAGTGAAGAGTTTCTTTGAAGACCATGAAGGGCCACTGTCAGAATCCAGCAGTACTCCTTCGGAACTACGTGCTAATTATCAATAGTGGTTCAGGAAAAGATAGATGGAGTCAATGCGCAACTTCTTAGCGTCGCCGCCTAATCGCGGTGGGACCTACTCGACCCTCTCACCTAGAGCACGCTCTTACAGTACATATCTCTCGTTCAGGTCCCGCCGCGATTCTGCAACTACGGAATTCGTCTATCTTTTCGAAAAGGTCTATACCGTGGGTGTCCATGGAGTTGAATAAATTGCAGACTCGACAGTGCCGCACGCGGCAACTCGGTAACAGCCGTTCATCATCAGTTCCAGCAGTCAAGAACAAAATGTCAATCAAATCAGACCACATTCGCAGTCCTTCCGCATTCTCGAGGATCCACAGTATTCTATGCGGAACAAACCATTACTGGGAATTCATCGCACATTCTGATGACAATGTGCACTTTTTATACTTCAATAGATAGTGAATACACACCCACACACTGCGTCAACAGCAAGTACGCAATCGCTGCTTCGATTTTTTCCCGAAATTGTCGACTATCAAAAATTTGCGCAGCGCTAATCTCCCAACAAGAGCATGCGGACGCAGTGGCGTGACAAATACTGAACTTTGAACCCAGTACAATTAAAGAGCCGAGACGGTCCCCTTCTAAAGGGGTAGAATAAAAAGGAAACCGAGAAACTCGTGCCAGACAATGCAACAATACTTGCAAAAGAGAAGATTCTTGCACAAAAACATACAAAGCGTGAATAGCAATGACAAAGATCGAAATTTCTGCGAGTATTGGAATCTAAAAACATAGCAGTGAACATGAGGAACGATGAGAACTGTGTACTGCAAACGCAATGGCTTAGTTCATTGTTTGCGCCAAAAATGGTGGATGTAAGGGAGGAGGAAACTCCATGACTTTGTTCTCGGATAGGAATATCTGAATTTGCATTCGAATATCAATGACTCCTTCTTGAAATAGAAAAAAATAACATCAAAGTACAGATTTCGTGGGTGTACAGTCAAGTTCGTCCTGATTCTGTACTGGTTCCTTCGCTGACACCTCCTCGCAGCCGCTCAGTACCACCGCAACAACACAGTTTCATTGTGGGATCGGCATTGACATGCTCGGCTTTGACATGTTCTGACGCGCATCACGTATATTTTGACTGGTTCTAACCTTCGTTTTTCGTCCAAACTTGTTAAAACTATGGCAGAACGCGTTAGGACGTGGGAAAGCCAGAGAGCCAGCGCAGCAAGCACGCTTTGTAAGAGCGCTGCGCTGCGGTTGCGAGGCGGCGTTGGCGAAGGAACCAGCACTGGATCAGGACGACCGCAACTATATATGGTTCGTTCCACAGACGAAGATGACTAAAGAGACGTTAGACGGAAACAAGAAAGTGCGCGGAGAGGGTGAAAAGAAAAACAGGTGACGTACGAAGATTCAGTTTTTAAGAAAAGCCGGAATGAGCCCGGAATTTCACGTCTACCCCATTTTTTTCTTACTTTGCTGTCCATTTTAACAATTGTGGTTTAATTCATGGAGCAACAATGACATGAAATTGTGGAATTAGAGAAAAAAGCGTTCTAGACATGCATCTAATTCCCCAACAGAGCGTTAGCGTCAATGGCGGGGTGTTTCTTGCGGGGACTCGAGAGCATGCAGCGCGACCGCACAGCTTGTGCCGGAATTCTCACCGCGACAATAAACTATAGGGTTTCCTTGATAGTTAACATCAATATGATGAAGAACCATCAAGAAATCCCTGATCTGCCACTACAGCGGCGATTTTAGCACATGCGGCGCGGTCGCGCGGCATGCTTCTCGGGGCTGCGGAAAGCGCACCTCCACCGACGCCTACCATATAACAAGTAAGTGCTTTGCCTTCCCAGACTGCTCTGTATCAATTTACCCACCCTGAGGGGGTGGACGGCTTGGGTGCCTTGGGGCGGGACCAGGGTAAAGCATAGGTGCGATATTTCAAACCACCCCTACGTATTAAGAGGAGAAAAACAGAAAAGCAAGGGGGGGTACGTACGGGGTCCGGGGCGGAGCCCCGGCGAGAAATCCCAGTATTATTATAGGAGATCGTACTCAAAACAACGAGGTTCACAATTCGACGGCTGAAACAGATCAATAGCTACATCTCATCAGTGTGTCGAAAATAGTTGACAATGTTTGTGCGAAGAAGGTTCTGGCGAGAAATAAGTTGAGAATTGAAATGCTTAGAAAATGGAGGTCTCAATGTATACCCACGAAATAAGGAGAATAAGAGCTATACTCGATCTTTGGAAATTTCACTCGGTCAGTACCTTGAATATGGAGCAGACTAGCAAAATTGTTGGTGTTCTGCTTGTTGGCATTGGAATCCAGAATCTGAACCCACTGTGGTATCCATATTAAACAGGCATACATCCAGAATTTCAATCGGTTGCACGAAATGGGAGCCTCCGAAAATATTTGCTCACTCATGGCTGTACGGGCGTGAAGATAGTCTCTACTACAAGAGTGAAGATTACAGCATCAACAACTCAGCAAGTGTTTCAAAAGAACTACCCTTCGCGTATAACTTCTACTCGATCCGCTCCTCTGACCCATTTCAAGCAACTAGAGCATGGCGGACCTTCAAATTTTACCGCTTAAAGCAATCAAATCCCTTTGGAAACCATTTCGCGCCCCCCGTGCTCACGTGCGCTCCAATGCGCGCGAGATTACGGTAGGTTCCACCGCAGGAGGGGTGCGGAGAAGGTGCGTGTATCGCACCCGTATCGCACCGTCCCTGTGGTGGAGTCTACAGTAATCGAGAGGGCATGAGAGATGCGCGTCCAGCGTAGGGGCTGCGAGAGGGAGCAGAGTGTAAGATAGTGCGCCCGTCGCGAGAGAACATCGACGACGAGAAAAATCGATGGCTTGTGCGTGTACTCTGATCGCTTGACTCTCGCGAGCCTTCAGTTTTTTTTCAATAATATTTTTGTTTCTAACGTTTACTCCTCTCTTATGTACACAGACTTCGGAAGTTCCAGGTGCGGCGGTGACTCTAGCGCGCAGGTAGTGAAGGTTCATTTCCCCCCCCCCACTAGTTCTCTTTGCTATCTGCGAGGAGACTCCAAACTCTTGTGAGGGGTGGTAGCAGAAGTCTTCTTCTATAAAACCCAGAAAAATCTCTGGGAAATCTAGAAAATAGTTAAGGCACTTCTAGGTATATTGTTAGCTTCGCTTTTGGCAGTGGTCAAAATTTTGCATGCAAACGCGGAAATCGCGCTGTAATGGCTATTTTCATCTGTTTAAGAGCAGTATCACCATCGTTTTCTGTTATGGACTTGTTGGCTTGCTCTTTTTTAATGTATACGTGCTGATTTCTAATTCATAGAATGACGAAATCGCCTCATAAAGTGAGTATGTTTCTCTACTGCCATGGTGGAGATAAATAAACGCTTTTCGATTTCCTACATCATTCTGGGAGATCCCGAGATTTTGTTTCTGTGTTTCTAAATTCTGTGGGCTATGGCTTTCTTAATGCCATACAGGACTTTAGACTGTCTTCCGAAACTTCGGAGGGTCTCGAGATGAATTTGACCTCATCAACGTGCACGCCGGGCCAAAGTCTCATCTACGTTTCCCTAAGCCTGGATCGCTACCAGTGAAGGAAATTTTGGGATCAAAAATATTATTCATATTGACAGGTTAACTTCTAACACACAACAACCCATCCGCTTTTCCAGTTTTCTGTTCTTTATATTTTGAAGATCGAATGTGCTTGTCCAAAGGCTTCTGCCGCACCCTGTACAGTAAAGCGTCGATGGCGGTGACCCATCGAACACCTCTATAGGGGTTATTTACCAAGTAAGGGGCGGGGCCTAGCTAGGTGGGCCTGGCTGAGTTCATAAAAACCAAACGGGGGGTACGTATTTGAAATAGTCGAATCGTACCTCGTGCTTTACCCTGGGCGGGATTGAACCATCGACCGCTGGCCACTGCGCCATGCGCGCCAGATGAGAAGAATAAAGCCGAAAAAAAAATACTAAGCACTTGCGGTGTAGTCCATTTCATTTAGTAAAGGGTATGAGAAAAATTAGAGAAGCAAGAAAGATAAGTATAAAACACGAGCCGCTTAGCGGAGAACAAGGTAGATCATGCGGGCGTGCCCTAAAGCGTAGAAATGGCATTCCTATACACAAAAATTCACCCCCCCCCCCCCCCCCCCCCC
>JARK01000185.1:88920-107609 GCA_000688135.1 Ancylostoma ceylanicum | reverse complement strand
GCGCATACGCTTCCGGGGAACTCATTTTTGTAGCCATCGGTTGCTGTACGGGTCCGTTGTGTTTTTATCCTACATGAGAAGGTTAAAAACTGTTCCAGTGCAATCGAATACAAGACTTATTCTGGACTAACACGTCTTTAGTCATGCCTGTTAGGCACCACTATTGAGGCGGCTAGTACTAGCGCTGCAGGTTAACCTGCCCGACTCCTGTCATCCCAGCGGCAGGTTAACCTGCCCGACTCCTGTCATACCAGCGGCAGGTTCACGGCAGGTCTCACGCAGGATAAGGCGCGACAAACGGCGGAATAGGCGCGACAACCCCGCCCACTTTTGCGTTCGTCCCGCAGGTGTCATGCCGCGAGAAACGCTGTAGGCCTGCGCGACAAACGCCTAAATGTCTGAGTGAGACTTCACAAGCTTCTATAGGGCAATTTATACCAGATGCGACTATCAGGCGCACGCATCCATTTGCGAAAGATTTTCGATGAAGACCGGTCAACCGCGGCATGAAATTCTCTATGAAAAGGAAGCGCGGCAGTCGCGAGGCCGCAAGCGCGTCCGACTGCTATGAGACTGCGATGCGACTAGCCCCTATTCTTCATCATATAGACGCACGCGCGTCAGTCGCACGTATCCAGTATAAATTACCCTTATGCCTTGCGGTTGTTTCTGTCCGATGAGTCTGTTTTTCTAGTTCTATTTTGTCGTAGAAGGACAGGAACAGGGGATCAGCAGGAATTTTTTCGTATTCCATTTGCGCGTATTCATTGAAGTCGACACTCCATTTTCGATGTTGGTCAGTTTCCACCCATTTTGCTAGTGGCTCATCGTTTCTAATAGTCATTTTTAGGATGTTAGCACTACCTCGTCTTCCTGATTATCCGTGCAGGGAATATAAGGCCGCTGCTATGCTCATTTCAGAATATTCTGCACAAGTTTATCTCGTTGTAAGTGTTACTCACTGTGGTTGGTGTTTTTCAGGGGGTTCTTTTTTCTTGTTCCAGTGGCTTACCCGCGTGATAGCATTGGAAGAGTAGTGAACCACTCCACAAATGAACTCTCCGAGGGAAGGTTTGAAAGTTCCGCTAGTGAGACTATAATGGACTCTCGGCCGCTACAAGATAGCTACAGGATAATCCACTACAGGATAGATATGGTCGAAGGTGCAGATCTCGAACTCGCAGAAGTTGAAATCCGTGCGGAGCAGCTCGAGGACGTGAACCTCTTCATTGTCTAGAAGCCGGTGATAAGAGCAAGTGTTTTTTTTTACTATGAAAAGCTTCAAGCTTTGTTTTTTGTTTGATTTTCTACGATTCTTATTTTTGTTACAATGATCCTGCCTTGTTTTCCAAGTATCTTCTGTTATCAATGCAATGGCTTCTCTTCGTTTTAGAGATCTTCGTTTTCGCTCTTAAGCTTTCAAGAATAGGGTTTTGCGCTATTTCTGCGCAGCGTTCAGTTGCGATTCCACTTGTTGAAAGCGGAGTCTCAAAAACGAAGGGTTTTTCTATTTTATTTTTCTTTATTTTCTCACGGATGGTTTTTTTTTTGCATGAAGAACTTTCTCAGTGATCTTTTTGTTTATATTCATTACTGCAAATGAAGTATCGCTGCATTTGGTGTTTCACGTTCTTGTATTGTTTGTTCAAATTACCTCTTACATTCCACTGCGGCTGGTGGCGCAGCTGGCGGTGGCAGCGCAAGGTTCAACATACACGTTCCCTTTCTGGTCCAGATAAGTTACATACACTTGAGGACTTTCACTTACATGCGACTCAGGCACGAGTTACTTGAAGCCATCAAGTAAATCGCGCAGCATATCGCATGTAACTTGACCACAGAGTTCTGAGAAATGGGCAAATCTGCCTTTGCCGGCAGTTTTGCGTCACTACTGTTAATGTATCGAAAGACTCTCTCCTTCCATTTCCTGTCCTTTCATCAAGAGAGAACTGAAGGTTTTATTTATAGTTGTAGGGCGATCTACGGGTAGTTTTACACTAATTAAAGGAATTTTTCTTGACATCTGTATTATCGCTAGCTATTGATTTTTGATGTCCACTATGTGGTTTTCTTTAAGAATATTCGAAAACCTTTTTGACCTTATCCGCGAAAATGGCTGAGACCTATTTGAATGCCCTCAATGTCTTTTTGATTATTTGCTTTAATTGATCTTATTTTTAGTGTGGCATTTCCATTGCACGAAATATATCAACGCGCTGTTCTCATGATCGATAGCTTGAAATGCCCTAATTGAGCTCGGCCTTTGTGCAAATTATTGTCGGCATTTCGTCGTCGTCGTCAGCCAGTTTAGTGCGTTGGCGAAAGTGTTGAAATATCCTCGAAATCCCGTTCGGCATCGCTCATTACCAGCGGGGCGATGGGCTTGCACCACCACCAGTATTGCGGTATTGATCTGGTTTAGGCGAGTCTCAGTGGTTTCGCTAGTAATTTGACATCTATTTGATTTTGAAGCGGGTCCTTATGTCATCTTCATTATCCTTCGAGAATTTTCCTCGTTCCATCAGGATATGATATGTCTGCTAAGCTTACTTTTCATTCATTTTTTCTTGAGAAAGTTTCTTCATTACTTGCTTTACCTATTCGACGTACTTATGATGATCAGAAATAGTATGTTGGCAATTTTCCGGTTCTGAAGAAATGTTTGTGCCTCGATCTACAGATTTTCTTTCAAAATTCCTTTGATTTGAGTAACTTAACCTTTTTGATCCATATCTTGACACCTCCTTTGCTCAACAACTTCCCCATGGGCCTAGAATTCCTCATTGGATACTGTTAATTGGATAATTTGTTGTTGAACCTGTGTTGTTGCACCGCAATTCTCATTCTCAACGAAAATCATCAAAGCGGTCGTTATAGCACTGAGGCAAACACGTTTCTTTTCGTCTTCTCTTTCGGCTTCCATTCGACCACAGCACCCACACCCACTGACCGTCGTTCCCCTGTACCGAAACGTTGTTGTCTGCGAACCACTTGAGCTTACCACGGTTACTGGTCGTTAATTCCTTTTAGCTGTTCTGTTTCAGCTACTGGCGCCCGAATAATTTCGAATGCTTTGATTTTCCCAATGCTCTCAAATTGCGAATTTAGCATTCTGTGATCGATCGTTCCCATTTGCAACTTTTGAATTGAGAGGCAAAATTTCGAAAATGAGCCGGGAACCATAAGCTAATTCCATTTTTAGGTGCACATTAAAAAAGCGGAGCTTTCGACTATCGTAGATATTTGTTAAAACTATCGAGTTTTGCGCAACGAAAGAGATTTTATTGGAGGTGAACTTGCTAGTTTGTAGTTGTACTTTACCCAGTATTGTTGCTTTCACTCAATTTGATGTATCTAATAAGAGATATTCCATCGAATTATACCCAACTATTTTAGTTACCCGGATTGTTTTCGCCTCATTTTATAACCTCGATTCTCTCTGACTTCCCAAGCGTTCAATCACTACTGTTTTCACACATTTTTGCAGTATAATTCTCGTTTGAGGCCTTCCTCCCCTCTATAAATTCTGGATTCTTTTTCTTTCGAAAAAAAATGAGAAGGTCTCACAGGGAAAAGATGAAGATCCAATAGTCAGTAAGACGAGCGCCTATACATTCCTCTTGAAAAACTCATAATTTCTCTCTTGGAATTCGAGATATTGATATTCATTGATAGTCATTCCTTCACTCATTTACATTCATTCGTTCATTCGATCGTTCATTCATTAATTTTTTCACTCCTGTTCGTTCATTCATTCAATGTTGTCCGTTCGTTGAGTGACCATTTCTCCGTAATATTTCACTGCATCGGCCCCACTCTCGACGCTAAACTCAAGACCATGCATTTCTTTGAAAACTTGCATACAGGGATAATCCGAGGTGCTGATTACTAATATCATATTCATTCAGCCTAATACTATCGATTTTATTGATTTTATCCATTATTTCCAATGCATGGAACTCCTCTCGGATATCTCTGAAAATTTCGAAGGTGCTGATAACGAATACAATCGCAGTTTTGCATTATAGTCTGAACTTCTTTAGTTTTCTCCACATTTTTATCTGTACAGCGGTCTAGTTTCCGACTATACTGGAGTTTTCACCATTGAGTCGATCTCTTCCTGTGATATCTTCATCATGTTTGTTACCAGCACCTTCTAAAAACTCAGTAAGCAAATTTTCAGAACGATCCGGGTGGAGGTCCATCCCCGGAAAATATCGTTAAATCATGGTTTTGAGAGTGGGGTCGATAGTAGGATAGCGCTATAATTGAATAATTATATGGTATTTCAGACCATGGCACTTAATCCAGTGCAAATTCCCCGTGCGGCGTCAAGACATATTATAAAGTTCTATATTGAGCACAAAAGTGTGCTCATTGAAAACGCCTCGAGCAGATGTCTCAAAACAAACGCCGATCGTAATCATCTTTTCGAAGTGCTCTCCAATGAAGTCAAAGCGGAGTTTGAAATCACACTATCGAAAAAACAAATAAAAAACCATTACACGCACGCGAAAGGGAAAATCTTCGAAAAAGCCTCGAAGCAACGGGAAAGGGAGGCCAAGGAACGAAAGTAGGTTTATTTGTCTCCATTCAGCTTATCCGCGTAATCTGTATCTGTTCAGGTACCGTAGGTAAGAAATCGAATTTGGGAAAGAAAAAGAAAAAAACCGATAAATAAACCGGCACCACGCAGCAGCCTTGCGGCGGTGTTGCACGGCGGCGGGGTGCATCACAGTCTCGGTTATATGCCTTAGCTGACGTTTGGATCGCGGAGACAACGGGAATATCTGCAAGTGTGTATGCAACTGCTTGTCGGACTCTCAGAATGTTGTTATACTAATATTATCTCACTATTACTCTGTGCTACATTTTATTTGTATAATAACTTCACAAATATCAAAGTATTCCTAAACAAAGTATTCCTTGATGTGGCAGGATTACAGTTCCTCAAAATAATGTATCATTTTTGGAATTGGAAGGGTAGAGTAGATCTGAACTAAAGCTGACCTCCGAATATTGTTCAGACTCATCTCACGTTGCCGATCGACGGCAATGCGCACACCTCGTTGTCCTTGCGTTTTTGCAACGCTAATACGATGTTGTCTGCATTGTCCTTTTAACCAAATTAACACTAATTATATCTCACAAATAAGCTTTCATTCAGATGCCGTGGAAAATTCATCTCCGCTGGAAATTCATCTCGTTCCAACTGTACTCTTGCAAGGACGACCTGCAGCTGACAAATACGATGATCTGGAAGTGGAGGTGTGATAGATCTGTCAGTCGTATGTAATTTAAACATTCTTAATGGAATTTTTATGTTCATTCTATTTTCTTTCCGTTTTTTAACTGCAATTGTTTGTTCTTGCAATGGTCTGTTTTTTATAGATAGAGATTTCCTGGCATTGCATTGAATTCGAAGATACCTTATTGCGTTCTATAATCATAGGGTGTTTATATAAGTCGAAGCTCACTTTTCAGTAAAAATTTACCATTTGGAAACGTTTCTGTTTGCGTTGTTACGTTTTATATACAACTCATGAACCCATTTGAAGTTGGATAAAAGTGCTATAACTGCCTACCCTCAAAACAACAACTTGCTGACGTTTCAAGTCAACGGAACGAAGTGGTGTTTATAAGTATAGTTTAGTTAATGGTTTGATATGGTGTAGACTGCAGCCATTATTTGAAGGGGTCCGCATTCAATTCCTGATCTTAATATTTTCTTCACGGAAGTGCACGTTCTTGATAGAATTCAGGTACCCCTTCTGTTCGCTTCGCAGTATTTTTATATTAAGTTAACATTACCTTGGCTTCAAAATCGGTTGAGCCATTTGTTCACATCACTTACCTATCTGTGCAGTTTGCAGTTAGGTTGTCTTAGATTGTACATGAGAGTTAACTACTTTTATTACCACACTTGTCGGTCGTATTTTTTGGATGGGAGAACAGCAATGGGACGAAGAAGCGTGACTAAAAAAACGGAAAAGACTTCTATTTACACCTACTGATATTTGCAAATTTCGAAATCTATATCGAGATATCGACATATTCAACGAATTTTTGTTATATTATAGTATGTTACAGTATTCGTAAGGTATGTAGTGTCAGGCATGTTTATGAAATTGTATGCTGTAACTCTGTGCAGCGTGGATTCTTCGATCATCACCGTCTCGTCTGTGACGATACGCCATTGCTTCGAATCGCTCAGGATCGTCTCGTTCCGCTTTCAGTGAGCATAAATTCGTGAAGTGTTACGTGAACAATAATACAAAGTCACAACAGACCCCAACACTCAATCTCTTCCGGCAACACTAATCTGAAAATCATTGCGGCTGCATTAACAAGCTCAGAGAGCTTATTTTCATATGAATACACCAACACTACGCTGTCTACACCACGACTCTCAATTGACGCAGAGCAAACCGTTTATTCTCTCAACGTTCCATTCACAATGTAACGTTTCCTGTATCATAATCTTCTGACAACTAATTCACAGTGAGTAACTGGAACATGAAAATCACGCAAAAACCTACTATTCTTGAAGGGATTTGAGGAAAAAACACTCTGAATAGAGACCAGAGTGAACAGTGATAGTAATTTGCTCCTCAGAACGGGGCACTACTAATTATGCATGTATAATTCAGTTCATATCGGCTGCCGACTGTGAGAACGATGACGTTTCCTTATATTTGAACAGATACATATCTTGCTGCATCGTTATCAAATCCGAGTTGACCATGTCCAGCACCATTCCAATGATGTTGCCAGCGTCCTTGTGAACCGGGTGCAGTCTATCAATGGGAGCGTAGATGCCCTCGCAAAGCACCTTCTTCTGCTCCTGCAGAGATGAAAATCACAGTTACCAAACTTGCGATCACAGTGAACATGATCACTTTATGACACGATAAAACGAAGACTTCAGAGGTAGAATTGTAGATTTATGTAAGGTAATTGTTGAGAAACTATTCCCGCGACGGTTTACCGCCTCACAGGGGCGCGGGGGTGACACAGGGTGTCGAACTGCGATGCACAGCAGAGGTACATCCTCCAGTAGGGTCTCCCAAGCTGAGAAGGGGTTCGACTTTTCCAGGCAACTGGAAGCCTAGCTGAGAGTAAACCACTGTCAAGAGTCTCCACCGGCTTGACAGTATCAGTCGCAAGGTGGCTTCCGTGATCCACTTAGGTCGGCGACTACCTGTGGTGATAGCTGAAGCACGCCGCGGCAGGGCTGCTCAGTATGAGGAAGACGTCTACTTGCCTGTCCAGCACACTTTCTGCCTCAGCATCCCGCACACCCCGCTTTGCCGTCTCAGATGTCGGACGGTACGGCAACCGGTGAGAGGCGATCATATCTCGGGTTGCGCAGGACGTAATTGATTTTGGACCAAAACGACACGAGCACGACACGCCATGGAGACTGTTTCATGCTCTGCACCTTTAACGCCAGAACGGTCTCTACAGACGCCGATCTTCACGCTCTTCTCGAAGCTGCTGTACGAATCAAATTCCATGTAATCGCTCTGCAGGAGACCAAGAGCAGGAAGAGCGACGTTCGGCAGCTCCGCGACGGAACACTGGTCATCCATGGTGAAAAGTTCCCGTCAAGGAATGCTGGGGGCGTTGGCTTCATCGTGCACCCATCTGTCGTCTAGCTCGTCGACACACACGAGATCCTATCACATCGTCTAGCGATTCTCCGTCTTCACCTTCCTCGTCACAAGTCCATCACGACGACCGGTACGACCCGCCCGGAGATTGACCACATTCTCACTAACCGAAGGTAGTGTCTATTTGATGTGTCAGTAGTGCCATCATTCTGCTGTGGTTCCGATCAATTTCTCCTCCGTGCAAAAATCCGATTCAGCTGCAGGATGGAAGAGAACGTCTGCCACCGCGGAGGATGGAAAGAAGTCGTATACGACGATACCATCCTCGCTCAGTCTCTATCCGAACACAACTGGGGCATTGCGGAAGATGCTACCGGAGACTACAAGGTGCTTCTTGAAAAGCTACGAGTTTGTGCTGAGAGCGCCTCAAAACCCGGAACGACGAACTTGAAACGCATCTCGAAGGCCACTAACGAACTGCTCTTCAAAAGAAGGGCTTTGAGGCTTGAATCAAATGCATCCCGTATTGAGCAACTGATAGCCAATGCCAGTTGCAGAAGAGCATTGCATGAGGATCTGCAAAAGGTTAGGCGGAACAAGATTATGAAAGAAGCGGAAGGAAAAAGAAGTCTGAAGAAGTGCAGAAGGGACCTCCGCGAGTACAACTTCCCGATGACAACCCTAAAGAACGAAGATGGGATTGTCACGTTTTCTCATCGCGAGATAGAGTCAATCTCGGAAAGATTTTTCACAAACCTTTCCCGTTCCTCTACTCTCTCTACTCTCTCTCTTCCTCTGACGAGCCAAAATATCCCTGCTGGTGAAAAAAACCCCCTCGGATATCCCTTCGGAAATACGTGCTGCAATGGGAAGCATGCACCGCCCCTGGGCCAGACCGTATATCAGCTAATTTGTCGCGAACCGGAGGCGATCATCTACACGGTATTCCTGCAGCACATTTTTCATTGTATCTCGAGAAGGAAAAAATTCCGGATCAGTGGAGAACCTCACGCACCATCCTTCTTCACAAGAAAGGCGACAAAAAGGATCTTCGAAACTACCGTTCAATATGCTTGCTGAGCGTGCTTTACATGCTTTCCACAAAAATCATCCTCGCACGTATATCGAGGACTTTGGATGAAGCCCAATCACAAGAACAGACTGGCTTCCGTAAAGGATTCAGCTGTATGGACAACATTCAAACCGTTTCGAGGGTCATGGAGGTTAGCCGGGAATATCGTCTCCCCCTGGTCCTAACCTTCGTTCACTTCGAAAAAGCGTTTGACAGCATAGAAACAAATGCGATATTGTCAGCACTAATCGACCAAGGAGTGGATGCGTCTCATGTGAGAACATTGGCCGACTGCTATCTTGGATGCTCCACGACGATATAGCTATTCCAGCGCCCCTTAACGATTCCAATTGCGAAGGGAGTAAGACAGGGCGACACTGTATTGCCGAAACTGTTTACCGCCGCACTGCAGTGGGCAATGAAGACACTTGATTGGGAGGAAAGAGGCATACGGATGGAAGGGAGATTTCTCTCAAACCTTCGTTTTGCAGACGACATCGTCCTTTTCTCGAAAAGTACCGAAGAAGCGAAGGTGATGATAGATGAACTAAATGGAGTATGCAAAAGGATAGGACTGCGAATAAATAGGACAAAGACCCAGCTCATGAAAAATGCGTACTCCGAAGGAGAACGGATAGAACTGGGAGGATCTCATATAACGGAGAAGTCGTCCTATGTGTACCTTGGGCGCTCAGTGAATATGGAGAACAACCTCGAGGATGAACTGGATAGAAGAAGAAGAGCATCGTGGGCCGCATTTGGGCCTCTCAGGGAATCCACAGACCAGTTGGCAGATCCTGACCTCCGTGCTCACCTTTTCGATTCTGCAGTTCTTCCAGCGCTGTGCTACGCTGCGGAGACGTGGGCGGACACTGCGGCCTCGTCAAAAACGCTGCGCACCATACATAGAGCTCTTGAGCGTTCTCTTCTGAGGGACAGCCGGCGCACCCAACATCAAGCCGGGCTTCGCAGTTCCGACCTACGGTAAATATCTCGTTTTCGTGACCCGGAGGAATACGTTTCGAAGGCAAAACATCGATGGGCTGGTCATACTATGAGAAGAGAAGACGACAGGTGGACAAAAAGAACATTGGAGTGGATCCCAAAAGATACGAAACGACCACGGGGGAAAACCACCAACGAGATGGGCCGGTACGGATAGACCAGCTGAACGCTCAGCTGGAAGGGAACCAGACCTCTCGTCAGTGTCGGCCACGACGCTCCTGGATGACGGTATTGTGAGAACAAATCGAATAGCAGTCATGCTGGGGCCCGCACAACAAGTGACGACGGGCCATCCAAGTATCTAAGTAAGTGAATGAGAAACTATTCGTTAGCAAGTGATAGAGCCTCTCGTGCCACGCAGCAGCGTTCGACTGGAGCGTGATCTGCAGTGTACGTTCCAGGTGAACAGACCTTACCTCTTTCAGTCGGAGATCTTTCAAACTGTTGAGTATATTAGATGACACTTTATCTTCCACTAAAAGACCTCATGCCTACTCCGCTCTTAATGTAGGAGGGTGGGTAATACTACTATAATACCTGAATTTCTCAATAAGTATTATACCCAATGGTACTGGCTTTACCCTTTCTTTTGGTGTTTTTGCTGATCAAGTATCTTACAGGGAACGTCGATCACGATTGCCATTCCCGCGGCCGCAACATCCACGCTGCGCGAGCGAGCGCTGTGGATGTTGGGTGTTGCCTCGTCCGCGCCGCGTGGATGTTTCGGCCGCGAGAGTGGCAATCGTGATTGACGTTCTATGTAACATACTTTTGTTCCAGATTGGCTTGTGTTCATGGAAACGGCTGAGGGCTTTTGTTGGCGCGAAGTTTAAATTCCAATTGTGCACGGCGTTGAGCGGGCGCCCTTAGGAGATCAACAGAGGCGCACAAGATACTAATAGTGTATAGGCTAAATAAATGTGTACAATCATTTTGACACTTGTATCGTTGCTATCGTCTATGGCTTCTACCACGGCTTCCACATTAATATGAGCTGGTATAGTCCTTCTGCGCAATTGGTAGAAAATTTTCGAGCGCGCAGAGTCTGCGGCGCATGCGTGGCGCGGCTCGCTCGTAACAGCGGTCCGGCGTTCTCGATCAGCTGTTCGAGGGCACTTTTCGTCAGGTTTTGGACCGGGTAAGGTAGCTTTCCTTTGGTTTTCTTTATTAGTTGAAGTACTTTGGACTTTTAAGGCCTGTGGCTAACCGATATCGATCGGACGTGTCCGCATGCCTCGTTTTTCGCACGTTTCCCTCGCATACCCCAATTGTCACTTTTTTTTGTTTTTACGTATTTTTCGTTTGTTTTTGGCCCCGTAGAAAGTTGCTCGTCCCAGGTAGCCTCTTCTTTATAGAAAAGAGGAGCATGGGACGTGATGGGTGATAAGGGGCCTCACCTTGTCCAAAATCTTACGAAAAGTGCCCTCAAACAGCTGACGCCGGACCGCTGTTACGAGCGGGCCGCGCCGCGCACGCGTCGCAGGCTCTGCGCGCTCGAAAATTTTCTACCGATTGCGCAGAAGCACTGTATGTACGTTAGGTGTAGGTCGTGGGCGGAACCTTTGATCTCCGTAGTAGGCGCTCAATTCAAACACGATCGGCGGGAACATCTAGAATATTTAGGGAGTGACTCCAAGGATCTGGGGTCTTATTCAGCTACTACTAGCTCCTCTGGATTTCCCAGGGAGCATTTCAATTCTTCTCCTCTCTCTTTTTGTTCCTCTCCTCGCCTGTCGCTCGCCTTGAGTGGTTTTGTAAGAGGAAAAATAGAATTCTTGTTTGAAAATATTCTTGTTTCGTGAAAAAGAGGAAGTTCAGTGTTAGTCGCCGAACTGTCGCTACTTTGGGCCAGCTCATTTCCTACATACCGATGACACCAGGGGCGCATCCCCCTGCTCAGGTAAGTGTTTATTATGGAAAATGGTTTAGATTATTGATTTGCGTTTACCATGTGATGTTTCATAAAAAAAAGCTCTTCAACTGCTGGTTAAGAAAGTGGATAATGTATAGTCTTTATTCGATAGTGAGAGAGACTTACTGGTGGCAGATTTTCTGTATGTGAATCGAAACGGACTACTTTGCAAAATGTCGGTAAGTTATGCCATGGCGTGCCCTTTGAAGCGGTTGCTCATTAAAAAGAAACAGGAAATGAAGAAAATGGACACTGTATACCAGGTTCCGTTTGTAATAGTGGGCACATTGACTCTATGCTTGTATGTCGATAAACAGGCGTGTGTTATTACACGCTTGCAGGAGTTATATATTGGTGACAACTAGTTAGTATGACTATGTATATTAGAGTACCTATCTCTGCAGAAATCATCCGTGAGGTACGGAATAAGTATAGAGGCTATATTAGCTGAGAAGAAGTGGTACGTGGAAACAACAAGGTTATCGGTGGACAAGCAAGGAGGAGGGAATAGACCAGGGACTCAGAGTAGTGACCCAGAAAACAAACTTCCAAAATTGTGGCCCATTATTCCAAAATGAAGTTTTGGTTTGCTGAATGCTGTAACATATTGGTACTGGTTCAATAAACTCTACATGCATTCCTGCATGCATATTCTGCCTCTGTGATGAGAGTGAGCAACACCTCACGTCACCATACTTCTTCAGCATTACTCATTGATGGTTATTGGAGGACAGAAGGCAACTTCTTGCTATGCTAGAGCAATACGGTAAGCCAAATGAACAAGTTGATCTTCTTACAACTGAATGTGCTGAACTAAAATCTGCCATTGGATGTACTCAGAGAACCCTCTCATCTCAATCCTCCGACTCTCAATCTGCTCCTGTTATAAAAGCCTTCACAGATCTTTGTTAGTATTCTGCCCCTTCCATCCATTTTGTCTGATCGTAGTGTTGACTATGTAGAACGTGTGAGATAGTGGGTGGTCACTGGAGCGCCTGAAAGCACTGTAGATCAACCATCAGCGAGGATGGCACATGATCTTAACTACGTTCGTGAGATCAATGATTACCTAAGGACTGAGTGTGCATCAGTGACGATCTATAGACTGGGTCGCCCAAATCGTAGTTACCCGATGGTACTGAAAATAGTACTGTTTTTTATCGTTTTTTGTTAAGCGAATGCTGAGACCAGCACCACGATTAAAACATTTTCAAGCACTGGTCATGTGCGTGTGGCTCGCTGCAACGGTCAGGCTTCCGTTTTTACTACACATGTGTATGATTGTGCTTCTACCCAGGATTCTTCCAGTGATTGTTTGTTTGTTTTTGTTTCTGTTGTTTCAACGTCGTTGCTTCATGTGAAACATGGTTGGACGAATCTCTTGACAATGCCTCGTCTTTCGGGGAGCTGACAATTCATTACTCAATTTTCCGTTGTGGCCGAAGAAGTAAAAAGGTGGAGGAGCTATCCTTCTGATCAAGCTTGTGTTTTCTGCATCTTCTGTTCTTCTGTTCCCAGTGCATATGAGATACTGTGCTGTGATCTTCCCATGGAATGTAAAACAACTCGTGTCCTTATAGTTTCTGAAGCACCATCATGTCCTGTCAAAATAGCTAAACAACTCTCCAAGTCCATAAGCTTCTTAAATATGAGAGATTTCAATATGCCCGACGTTAAGTGGGACCCCCTCACAGCGACTTGGCGAAATCAACCTCTAGCTTGTTTTTGGGATTACGCAAAACCCCATGGCTTACGCAATCTATCACTGGAGGCACTCGACGTAGTAATGATTTGGACCTTGTCCTTGCCAATAAATACGAATCCGTTGATAAGCTGCAGGCCAATTTTAATAGTAACCAAGCTTCTGGTCGTTTTTAATGGAACATGATTACTTGTGGAACACCTCTAGTTATCAGGCGAAATTTTGAAAAAGGCGAAGTTCATAATAAAGCAATTATGAATTGTTTGAGTGGCGTACATTGGTATGGCTTTTTCACTAGCGTGGGTGCTGTGAATGATAAATATGAGGTGTTTGTTAGCATTCTCCAACACTGCATTGATCCTTTCGTAACGCTAGAGCGAATGTATCTATCCAAAAGTAATCTTCTGTTATAAACCAAGTAGCTTTATCAAAAAAGTTGCAATGCCTGGGATGATACAACTATAGTTATACTGGCCCAGCTACTGAAAGTGGGAAAATTTTAAACGTATCAACAGGCAATTTTGACCTGAATTATGTAAGTACAATAGCTCCGTTGAAAGAAAGGTCATCGAAACCAGAAACGAACTCGGGTTTCTCAGGCTTCTAAACTCTAGGTTCATTATGAGGCAAGCGCTACCAACGCATGCCAATGCTATTGCGAGGGCAAATCGTGATAAAACAGAGTTGTTCAGTAACGTCTTCGAAAAAACATCATCCCTATATAGTAAAGCGCTAGCCCCTTTGTTTACGCCGAACGTATCTGTCGGTACTTTGATCCCTCGCGTGAGCTCCATTGCGAACGAGTCCCTGCGCTAAGGAATGCGAGTTCTTTTGGCATAAACGTAAGTTTCTCGCAGATAAACGCGTAAATTCATGTGGAGAAGAGATGAGAATATTGAAATAGATGTGTTCCACTTATCTATAATGAAAGTTTCTTTTGAAGAAGGTTGTACATGATTCAACAAAGAAGACTCTCACAATTTCCAGTTTGCCCGTAGTGCTCCCACGTCTCTTCTTCGATGGCAGCCAGAGTCACAGTCAGTCCGAGTCAGACCGTCTGCGCTTTATTTGGGCTACCGAACAAAAACAGTGTGCAAAGGGTTAACCAGGTAGTTAGCCCCTCTCAGTTGCGAATCAAAACTCTACCCAGATTAAGGAAAGCTCATTGAAAAGGAGCTGCTCAATCACAACGGCAACTTGAACACACACAATAGCAGCATACCCGTCCGCGCTTTCGACGCACGAAGAACAGTGCTTTCGTTTCCAGCTTTCTGGAGTGCTTCACACTACATGGGGGGCATAAGTTATTGTACAAAGTTTGCTCTTTAATTCCTTTGCCAGGAACACATGGTCCATTTTGCTCTTTTTCCTGCTGAATAGAGAAAGGTTCAAAGTGTCTTTCAATCAAAACTCAGTTTTCCAGGAAGGTTTTGTTTTGTAGCACTTGCCCTCGAAACATTTTTTGAAAAATACCGGTTGTTGTGAATTTTTTATTGCTAAAGTCACCAAATCTTCGAGGAGGGTCTTAGTGGTTATACAAATCTGAAAGGACAAGAAGTGCTTTTCTCAGCTACATCCGAGGTACCGCATGCAAACGGATCTCAAAAAATTTGGGAGGAAAAAACAACGAGTAGTCCATGCTCACACTGATGACTAAATTCTACCAAACATTGATTTCCAAACATTTTTCCTCTGAAACACAGCTAGCGAATGAACGTAATTTGAAAACTAGATTAAAAGGGCTACAAAATGGTTGTGCAGATTCATCAAAAGGCTTAGATTTAGGAGAACTGTGGCACTCGAAACATGGGGCTTCGTTTTCTCATGAAACTTCTGCACCGACTCGTTCTCTACTCCTACCATCACCAATCTTGAGTGGATATTGAATAAGCATCCTGTAATCACCTTCGAGGACAGTGGATGATTTTTTATCCCACTTAAAACCGCGAAGCGCGGCGAAGCTGCGCTTCGTGAGAATGGCAGTGATTTTCATGGGTTTGGTTGGCCGAGAGGTAACGTGGCACACAGGTCCGAGTCAAAGCGCCGCGAAGCGGCGCTTTGGCTCGGTGACTTATAATAACGAGCTTAGTCTGTTTGTAAGTGTGTGTGTGAATGTGTGTCTCAGTATCGTGTGTCACGAAATTCTACGATTGGTCAGTGATGGTGAATGTGAGATCATATAAAAGGCTAGGAACCGGTGTGGTGCTGTGGAGTGGGGTGGGAAGGAGATCAAGAAGAAGGTCGGGTAGTGTGCGACGGGTCCACCGATGCAGAGGGGATGCTCTGACATCCAAGAACGCCGCGAGACGGGTCCATCGCTGTGATAAGGGTGCGCCGGCACCGAAAATGAGGGAAGACGGGTCCACGGCTGTGATAAGGGTGCGCCGGCGATGGAGATGACGAGAGATGAGATGACGATGAGACGACCGCCAACGCCGATCCATATTGCCTGCCTGCCCGTTTTATCATTCTCATTTATTTTGTTGATCCACCACAGTAATCTTTCATCCGACCACTGACTGCCGGCTTGGGCGGTTGAATGAGGATCTCCGAAATGAACCCACTTTGAAGCAATCATCTATTTCTCTGCGAGGACGTTGCAGATTTCCGAATTTCAAGATATTTCTCCTCTTACCACTACTTGGCGCAGCTACAGGAAGAGTGCACCGCCGCCCAGGAAGAGGAAAACAAAGTTGATCTAGGATGGGATTCATGAGACTTTAACCTCACAACTAAATTTGTAATTGCCTATCGTATGGATCGGGTAAAGTTAGCATGTAAGATGCAAAAGTAGGTTTTTTCAATCTGGTTCAGTTTCCTTATGTGTTTATGAGTCCTAGCCTTAGGAATCCACCCTCCGTGCGCTGGAACCCATTTGATGCTGAAATGCTGGTCGGCGAAGAAAGAGGCTGAACATATGAGCGGTGTTATCAACTGCTACGTAACTATACATCTAGCATCTTGAATGTTCGAACCTATCGTTTCTAAAATTGTTGAGGCACAAACAGCTGAAGGTTTCAAATCTGAAGCACTATTCGAACTCGACTGCTCAGCTCAAAGTCTCGTGCAACCATAGTCTCAAACCTTTATTCATATGGTAAATTGGGAATGCGCGGTTTTGCATGCAATAAATTGTTTTTCATAAACGAAGCTACAACACCCCAGTACAAGTTCAATGCAAAATTAGTATTATTGTTGTAATGTTGTTGTTGAATTAGTATTATTGCTTAACATGTGACATCTTCCACGTAGAGGGTGACCGTTCCTGTGAGGGATGTCGCAGCGACCGCAGTGATCCGGAATAAGGGCTCTCCCAAATTTCGGTTTTGTCAGAGCTTTTGGACTATTTCTCTGCTCCATTTATGGAAAACCTTCATTTATGAAAGCAATCTTTTGTCCGATAGCGCAATTAGGCAACCACAAGCTCGACTACGATCACAATTTCGGTTCAGTTACCCAAGTTCTCGTATTAGGGACTGTCGCATGAGTTTAGCCAGGTGACACGCCAAAAATTCTTTCAACTGTTCGCACAAAGTGATGTATGTACGTATATGTACATAATAAAAAACAATATGAGAGACAAATAAACTAGTGTTCGAGCGATTCTACTTATGGATTCACAACTTATATATGTGCTGCACCTGAGTCACTCCTGCCTCCCAGGCAGGTATTGGTTGTCTTCGGTTTTTTATGCACTGTACTTGGTGACTCAAGATTCATCCTATAAATCAGCGTGGGATAGCCACATACAAATATTAGGTGTTAACATACATAATTCCTTGGGCTTTATTCAGTTGCGATTTTCTCCGCCCTATTGCCATTTTTCTGTAATATGTCCTATACCATCTGAAAGCTCTTTTATTCCTCTACAATGCAGTCATCACGCGTTTTCACACAATTATTGAATTACTTGATCTTTAGACTTAAGGAGAAAAACGCCAATTCGAGGAAAAACACCGTTTCCTTCTTGTATTCAGTGGGGATCAGAAAGCAGCCGACACTGTTTGAAAGTGGAGGCTCTGTAAAATATAAACGCGGAAGAACACCTGTGGAAGTGCTGGAGATCCTAGTTTAGCGATGCTGGCAAGGGTGGGGTCCGACGTCATCATGGGAAGAGGTGCCTGGGCCTGTGCAAATGGATTCTTGTAGCATAATTACCCCGGTTATTTGATAGCTTTGATATATGTGATGTCCAACTAGACCATACGATTCCTCTGGAGCAATTACCAGGTCTTCGTGAAAGAAACTTGTTCGGTTGAAGTGCTTGGTATCAGTAAAACCAAATATGTCATCGTTGAACTCCAGAAATCGCTGATGACCAGTCGTTTCAAGCAAAACATCTCTTTCATAATTAGCACAGGTCGCTTGGCCGTTCTGATGGCCTTTCGAGCTATAGCTGATTGCCAGGATAGGTATTTGTCGGTTGCGTTGTTTTTCATTGATTCATTGCTCCACTTCGCACGCTCAAAACTCAAGCAAACGGTCATTTTGCCAACAACTGTTGACAATATCTTGTAGAGGAAGAATAGCGCTTTAAAATCATATACGTATCATCATAAAATATATGACTTGTACCTTCGCTTGCGTTGCCTTCATGTGGCATCTCTCTCACACCACACCGGCCATTCCTCATTTATCAAAACTCTCGTTTTCTGCACCTTCGAGCTTTCTGGATCTGAGGCGCCCTTTCCAAAGCTGTGCAAGAGGCAAGCGTTACCGTTCCTTGTGTAGGACCGTTGGAACCGTTTCCAGGCTTTCTCCCACTTTTGGACGCCAGCGCACACTTGTCACACCGTTGGAACCGTCTCCAGGCATTTCCCCGCTTTTGAACACCGGCGCACTCTTATCACACCGTTGAACCCGTCTCCAGGTGTTTCCCCAGTTTTGGACGCCGGCGCACCCTTATCACACCCTTGGACCCGTCTCTGAGCGTTTCCCCACTTTTAGATGCCGGTGCACCCTTGTCACACCGTTGGAACTGTCTCCAGGCATTTCCCCGCTTTTGGACACCAGCGCACCGTTGCCGCAAAAGTGGACCCTTTCCATGGCATTATCACCCCTTCTGGGCGCGCCGGCCCAGCCCTCCAGCGTCACCCCTCATCCGTGTCCCTCTACGCATTCTGGCTCACCCTCTTCGACATAGAGAGATCCCACCCATTTCTTCCCTTTTATAGTGTCTGGGCTTATCTCATTCATTCCAACTGTGGTAAACACAACAGTCTGTTTTTAACATGTCTTAACGTGACAAAAGCGGCCCAAAACACCTGTAAATCAAGGTAAAAATCAAAAGTTGCAACCTCTTCGTACATAACTTGATTGTGTAATTTCCATTTTTGATAGCTGGTTCACACACACACACACACACACACACACACACACACACAC
>JARK01000185.1:61685-86375 GCA_000688135.1 Ancylostoma ceylanicum | reverse complement strand
CACACACACACACACACACACACACACACACACACACACACACACACACACACACACACACACACACACACAAGTGAAGTGCCAATTAATAAGAAGTAATATAGGCTGCGATAGTGCTTCGCTTCGCTTCGCATAATCATTGACATTACCCAGCTTAAACATGTTAGCTCCACACAAATTCACCTACCGTTAGCAGGAGCATCAACATTTTCACCTCGGGTCAATTATAAATAAATTAAAATTTTGATCTATTTTCTCATTTGTTTTTTTTTGCAAACCGAGAATGGAAGAACCTGTTATACAGCGTATATCAAAAAATTGGGCATGATTCGCTCTTTGGGCAGTATCAAACGTTTGACAATAGAATCTTAGCGACGCTTTCTCAAAGGCGTCAAAACATCAACGCGCATCCCCAATTTACCACCCTAATTGATTTCTTCAGATGCTACCTTCAGATGAACTCCTCGGTTACGCCTTGGAATTGCTGAGCCGTTCCCTTTCAACGGTGTGCACTGAGATAGCTGTGGTGTGCGCCCTTCGCTCCGACAACCGGTCTCTTCCGGCTTTCCGGTCCATCGCACGAGCTCAAAGCGCAAAAACAAGACGAGAATCTTCCCACGAAAATGTGACTCACTCTCTCCACTTCTCTTCTCTCTATCGTGCTTGTCTTCGCTTATGTCGTTTTCCACTGGGTGGCTCTCTATGTCATCTCGCCCACTATTCGTTGTCGGTGGTAATCTCAGCTTTGAAAATGAGCCTCTTCCTCTTCTTTTCATCACTTGGCGTTTTCATTCCTTTCAGCCTCTACAGTGACAGATGACAGTAATATAAAGATTTTTTCCGAGGATGTTTCGCTATTTTGTCATTGGTTATGCATTGACTCAGTAGACGTATGCGAATATTTCCTTATTAAAAATCAGATTCTCGGCCGCCTGGGTCACACCACAGTTTCTACATTTTGATCGTGAATGATGACGGAGCTATCAATGAAATGTGCGGACGACAGACAGTCAGATTACCGACATGCTGATGACGTACTAGCTGGTCCGGGTCTTTCATGAGGCTACTTCTATCCCTTGGAAGGGGACATCTCACAAATTCAGCAGTCCACTGTGAATAAAAGCGTGCCTGTGAGCCTCGCCGACTACTAAAAAGTTCTGGGAAGCTTGTGCTCTAACTCATCTGCCACCAGATTGTTTGCACAATCCCGGCGCCCGTTCTTCGCATGCGGTTCCTGCGATCGAAAGCATCTCTTTTTGCATAGCTAAGGCAGAGGATTTACTGGAAAAATGAGATTAGTACCACGATACTAGTACATCATTCTGCTCTTCTCAGAAGATCACGGGCTTGTCTCTTTAGTAAATATTCTTCCAGATCGCGCAGTGGTGTCTCTATTCCTTGGCTCAGAGGTGATCACAGCACGCAATATCCAGCTTCTAAACCAGAAGAGATTTCGATCACGCAGGTGACGCATCGCGAAATTTTTGTCGTGCGACATCACACCGTTATGTAACGAAAGACGCCTAGATCCAGTCCGGTAGCTCACACAGAGCGGCTAATAAGACTTTGTCCGCAATTACGTCCGCTTGGTTTCTAAGTTTACTTCACTATGTTTTGATGTGAATTTGGTGTCATTCCTTCTATATTACGTTTTTTATCTATATTCTTCAAAAGGGATTCTGTTGTGTTTTCTCATCGATGGAAACAGAGTGCGATCGTAATTGCAGACAATGTCAGATCAGCGGTCCTCTTTGAGCTACCAGACCATAAATGTTCATACCAGTGTTATGCATGTTTTTCACGAAGGAACTGTCTCAAACTTGCATGCCCTCTGAACCTGAAATTATGTATAGAATACTTCTTATTCCATGGGTGCGGAAAGCGTTTTTTTACAGTTCGCTTTTCTGCTAGAGAACGCGGCTGTAAGCGTTTACGTCAACAATATAGAATGTGAACTGGATCGACGTAGACAGCGATCAAGTCCCCACCCTCGCAACTCTATGTACCTGGCATGAGGATTAAGCGAGGCGAGTCACGTAGGAGTGTTGACATCACCGACAACCTCAAAAAGACCCGAGCAAGGTGTTGCGGGGAAAAAACCTCTGCCGGGACTGTGCAGGCGTGTCTGCACTTTTCCCACTGCCTCAATAGGTGCCAGTTACAAGCGGAAAACGTTTTGGCAAACAACGCACAGCGAAAGTGAAGTTTTCAACAACAGCACACCAAATTTGCACGTACTTTTGCTTCACTACGCGTTATTCGCGGCCCATTTGATGTTATTGTTGGAGAAGTGCGACGGGGAATTTCGTTGCTGAACAACTGCAGTTAATTATTTGTTCATTTGCATGTATATTACTCTATTTGTTACACCCAAGGTATGCTACATTAAGTTGGTTACAACTGATAAAACATAGGCGATTGAAACTTGGTGCAAAAAACAGGGGAATGAAAAACCGCTGCAGCAATTACACTAATAATAAAAGGATTTTGTGTTTTTTGAAGGCGGGATTGGTGCCATCCATGAGTTAGAACAGTACACTTCACTACTGAAGGAAAATGGGAGCGACTGGCGAGCCAGGAAATTTATCATTTCCCTGAATAGTAGTGAACACTTTCGTGTTAATATAGCCGAAACTTTAAGCTACAAAAAGGAGCTAAATATTATAGTTCACATTGAATAGTAAGTGCACACCAGCACACGCCATGATCACGAAATATTATGTTGAAGAAGAAAAAATGAAACGAGTGTCCGATTTTCTTCTCAGACATTTGTGAAATTCATTCTCATTGAAATACGCATTTGTATTTAAAATCTAGATCAATGCCTCTACGCTTGGATCACACGCCGATATCCCTTCCTGAGAATTATGTATGGTGCAGCTGAAATTATATTTAGCGACAGCTTGTTTGAAAATGGTCTAAGTATATGTAATACAGTAGCGGTCAATATGGTATGATCAGAGGCACTGTTGAAGACAGAATCGCAAACTATAACTCAACTATGGATTGAGCTATTCGGATGAAATTTAAGGGTGTGGTGAAGGTTTAAGTGTTCTTTCTTCTCGCTGCTTGACATTGGCGTAAACTGCTTCCAAGCAGATCTACCGCGTTCCGAGTGCAAATTCAATGTTTTATCAACACTGTAGTTTTTGGACTAAATCGCGACAACTCAGCTCCGGAAGAAATTATTCTAAATCGTACTGTAAACGAGCGATTTGCTACATAACTTGCGCTCTATGGGTCTTCCCTTTACATGAAAAAGTGGGCTGGTCAAAAAGTCATGCAAAAATGAAAAAAAAGAATTTTCTATCTTTTCAAAGAAAAAATATTGCTCTCGGCGAGGAATATTCCTATGATATCCGCTACTAGTAACTATTCTGATATTTAAATAAGAACTATATTGCTGTTCATTTGTTTAAGATATAATTAAACCGATTTTTTGATTATTTCAATTACTTAATTCTGTCCTCCCGCTTGAGCAGCAATGAAGGCGCAGTAATATCATTGTGATGGAAATAATAGACAAATATGTGCTCAATCTGTATCAACTCTTCCTTTCCCCCAGTAGCTGAGATTAGGGACGGTGAACAAAATCCATGAAATCCAAGAAAGTTTAGAAGCTTGAGCTCAATAATCCATGTTAATTGAGCTCGTGATAATGTTAAGCTGCCGCTGGAAAGCGCCCATGGTGTCCTAATACATACTCAAATTTGAGTTAGATAGCTCAACCCAGAGGCGAGCTATAGCAAAAGATTCCCTAGACATTAGACATTATGGCTCTGATCATATCATTATGACCGCTACTGTATATCAGCTTCTTCATGCCCTCAAAGAATCACAAGTGATGAACGAGATGGTGATAAGGGCACACTAAAAGGGTAAAGTTTCTCGGATACTGTGGACGAAAGCGGCAAATTTGTTGTGGACGCAGCTTCTTATCAAAAAAAAAAAAGAAAAACTGGCGTGTACATAGAATGCGTCACGTACATGAGTTTTCTATTTTCGCCGTTTTCTTAATTGATGGTCGCTATTTTCCGCATATAATCTGCCGAAATGGTAGCTGTGAGTGTCATACCTCGTTAGAGTAACTCGAGTCAAATTCTATATTCGTTTGCTGAAAGAAAAATCGGAAAACCAGTGGCTCTCTCTCTGTCTTTTGGAAAGTGATTCCGAGCTGGCTAGAATTTGCTGAAATTGGACAGAATAGGGAACGGCAATTAATTTCGCAACAGCGCTGGTACATAGAATTTTCATAGCGTGTTCTATACACCGGCGAACGTAGAGTTCCACTCCCGGGGGAGGGGGGGGGGGGAAGGGGAAAGGATGTGGTCTCTCTCACTTTGGGGACCCGGCTTGAAAAATAAAATCAATAAAAAATTTAGCCTGCAATTTTGACATACCCGGCCATAGAGAAGTGATTTTAACTCCGAAAGTTCCCGGTTCCGGTGCTGNGGGGGGGGGGGGGGGGGGAAGGTGAAAGGATGTGGTCTCTCTCACTTTGGGGACCCGGCTTGAAAAATAAAATCAATAAAAAATTTAGCCTGCAATTTTGACATACCCGGCCATAGAGAAGTGATTTTAACTCCGAAAGTTCCCGGTTCCGGTGCTGTTGATCGACAATCAAATCGCTGCAATATATGGTATGCCCCGCTTCCATGTGTGGCGGAAACGTTGCTGATATGTACATTAGCGATAATCGCAGGTAATACACCCTGTCTTAGCTTATTCCCATCCCCGCAAAACTGAGAGTCAAACAGAGGGCGCAGAGGAGTTTGCGCGGTATTTCTCGCGCCGACAGACTTTTCCTGTCGCAGAATTGCTTCCTTTCAGTACAACCTCACACCACGTCTCAGCTCGAGTTTAGCAGGGTCACGTCATTGCGTTGGCGCCAGCTAAGCTGATCCTCTGTCAGTTCAGCTGCTGTGTGGCTGTTCGAAGGCTAGAGTGGCCGATTGTACGATGCGGTCAGAGCAAACACGACACCAAAAACATCCACCTCAGCGCCCTTGTATCCCGTTTCATTAATGGACATGGAGAGTCAGTCGAACTCTGCGTTAGAGAGTAGAACGCGTGCCCGGACGCGTGTTTGACGAGAGTACGTGCCGAAAAAGCGGAACGCCGCCGCTGCTTTTAGGGACTGCGAAGTGTTTGTGGCCAGACATATCTGACATGCGGAAGTCGCCGCTTTTTATCGCACGCTCCGTAGGTAAACGCACTCCGCTGCGAGCAGCGCCATTCATCCTGCGCATATCCATCCGCTCAGCATCTCAAGCCATCATTGTACCCTCGAGTTCTCAACCGTGACCACATCATCTTTGCACCTGATTCTCTTGTTCACATTGTCTACAGCTCTGGCTCAAACTCTCAACTTACAGCACCTTCAGTTTTCTATCCTGCTTTGGAGGGTAAGGATAAGCAGTAGAGCACTTCGAGGAATTTATCATTTTGTTCACATAGTAGGACTAATGAGAGAACCTTGGTTCAGACCGCTAGAACAAACGAGAACTTTGAGAACCGATTTCAAATTGCCTGTTCTGCATTATTAAGCGAACACAGCTCAAATTTATAGAAGCGGAATCCACTCAACTCATGTTTTTTCAGCATCCTCTGCAATTTTTCAAAATACCAATGAACTATTAACTTCGACTGAGACTCTTTTCATATCAGAAAGAGATAGAGAGAGAGGTACAGAATTTGGACAGTCTCCTTTGAATAGTTAGAGAACTCCAGATCCTTCGTCTTTTGGCTGCGAGTGATTGATCTCATTGTCAACAGCTGATTCTGTTATTGCAATTAACTTCACTTTTCTAGGGAAAACCACTCTTTAACTGAACAGCAAACATTACCGAATTGTTGCCAGAGTACTACTATCTATTGCTTAAGCAATTTTAGCTCAAGATTAGAACTTGAGAGGATCATTGTACTTGCTATTATCAGTTCATTCAGCAAACTAGGCTTAACCACGCGGCAGTATTTCCCCGGCAGCAGTTCCTCCTTTCGCTATCCCAACCTCTTTTGCGGAGTAAATCTATTCATTCTTTCTTCTTTGGATACTCCTTATCAGATCAGGTCAGCATGGCATACAAAAGTCGCGCTTGAACGGAGACTTCGGCGTATTTCTTGCACCATCAATGATTTTTTGCAACCACAGACGATCTCTTTTCTTCGTTACGCCTTCTTCGAGATCCTCTCACTGCCGTGTTTGAGAGAATATCGATGGTAGAGTTGTTCAGTTGATCCGGCGATATTTCTGGCACACAGCCCATGCTCGCACAATGGGTGTTGTGCTTGGTCTTCCAGCGATGATTTTGGTATACCGGTATACACCCTATAGGGTGTACTGAAAAAACAGACACTAGTGAAGCATCAAGCGCTCACCGTGAGACCAGAAGAAAGACTCTATATTTATTAGTTTTTTTTAGTGGCAATAACTCCAAGGTATTGTTTGTCCCATTTCTTTTTTTTATTGTGAGCCTAATCCGAGAATGGCTGAGCTGCTGTCATGATGGTTCTTCTCTTTGAACGTAGCTTCCAGTCATTTCCTCCATTCCGTGATTACTGGACACTACACGATGGCTACAGTACCATGGCTACTTGCAGAATGGGAGTTCAAAAACAACTGACACTGCATTGCATAAAATCATTCCAAAGTACAAAAGAAATTCGAGAAAGCTTTGGTAACCCCCTTCTAAGGCATTAATGCCAGCCTCAAAAACTAAAAAAAATTGTTGTATAGGAAACGAGTCCACCCATTTCACGGAAAAAAGTCTTGCCGAGAAAAGCTCGTCAATATAGGAATCCCACATGGATCAAATTCACCTGCTTTATGTTACCACAAAAGCCTGTTCTTTGCGAAAGGGTCATGAATTCCTCAGCTGTCTTCGAGTGCTTCCGTCTCATCCCCATTTCCAGCCTAATGAGTTCAAATGAGTTATCCATTGTGACAAAGGACAATTGCATCATTGTGATTACCCAGGGTGAACGTGTTCGAGCTTGTGTTAACGACAGTTAAATTCGTGGGGTGTTAGTACGTTTACCCTGGATAATTTCAGTGGTGAAGAGGAATCATAAAACTCGAGATACCAGTTGTTACAGTGCAGATGATGCTCGAGATTTACGATCAAGTCGTACCTGAAAGTGCATTGAGGAAGTTGGTCATAGTCAGAACTAGCTTACGGGTTCCTAGATCCAGTGCACTTTGCTATCTTGTGTTGAATATGAATTCTCCGTAGGTGTTCTTTTCCACGCATTTATGAGGCAAGTCAAAATTGAAGTCAAAAAACGCGCAAGTTAAAATTTCTTCCCATGCCACGAGGTCGCGGCCCTTGTCTACGACCGTTTGGAGTTCACTGTAAGCATTCAACGCCTCTACCATGCTGAGATGAAGATGAATACGTGGCGCATCCCACATGACGGGATTGGTAAACGCCGACCACTTTATCCTTTATCCTTCTTCTGTGGGAAAAGCCAACACCAAATTTCAATATTTGGGGAGCATCCCACGAAATGTCCAGCGAAAGAAGTGTTCCCCTATGCCCCACGTGATAGTGGTGAAAAACCATTGGCCGCTCATCCAAGTATATGAAAAACGAACCTTCTAGAAAAGCGCTTTATGTTTACTCCTTTCTATTATCCGTAGTGTTTGTTTGATGGCGCACGCAGGAATCCAAAAATTTCTCGGCTGATCCACAAAAACGGCCCGGCTGATCCCTTTCGCAATCGCATGTGGAAGTACCCGGCGAACAAGCCTAGTTATCGCAGTTCGTCGCCGAGCTGGTCGCATTTCCGGTCCTGTGCTTTCCGGCACTTTAACTACAGGACGAAGCTTCGTAAGCATTGCGTAACGGCAAGAAGTGACCGGTTCGGACCGCGCCCCTCGAGCCGGCGAGCCCCACTCTTTGTGCGGACCTCGCCACTCCCGAACTCATCCTCTTCTTTCAGCGCGTGTTTGCCAAAACGACACCGTAACGTGCATGTGGTCGCAGCTCGGCGCTGCGCAGCGCAACGAACACCTTCCTAATTATATGCTCTGGAATTACGACGTTTTCCTGACTAGCTTCGGTTTGATCGCTAGAACACTCCTCTACTGGCTTCAAGATGCTGATCAGTCTTCTAAGGAACTGATCGATTCGTTTTATTTTAATGCTTCCTTTTCCGCGCTCTTCCTTTAGTCATTATTCATATTGAAATCTTACATCACCAAAAATACCTATGTAATCGCTTTATTTGCTCTGCTCTACGAAGGAAAGCATATATCATGTGTGTTAACCGTGTTCTGAATTTCATTGGAGCAGCTACGCATAGCCCAAAACCATGTGAATTGTCAATTATGAGCTTGAATGCATCAATGGGATTACCCAGGGTAAGCATATCGACATCCGTGTTAGCGATGGATAAGCTTATGTGATATTCGTACGTTTACCTTGGGTAATCTCAGTTATCCATGTCCCCTCCGTGAATAAATTGGTGATTTTAACACAAGGCTCTGTCAGAAGTTGTCGACATACAAAACCCCGCTATTTTTTTTATCCCTTTGAAAAAGAGTTTAGTTTCTGCACAGTGCCCGCTCGAGTGGCTGATTTTGAATTGGTTAATTGAATTACGAGTAATTTTCATCAAATCTAGAACTCTTATCAGAATTCTTACTCATCTATTCTGTCCTGGATTTTCCTGCACTCCCCGGAGGATATTCCTTTGTTTCTGACCCCTCAATTGTGAGGATTTCGTCTTCATTTCATTCTTCATTTCATAGTAATCCTCACCAGCCGGCTTGTTACAACCATTCGGAAAGTTTCGAAAAGAAAAAGACCAAGCTGGGTTAAAAGTGACCAGGGGCCGCATGCATCATTGAGATTACCCAGGGTGAACATGACAACGCTTCTAAACCTGAACGTATGTAGTTAAGATGGGCGGCAAAGCGTTTGTCCTGGATGATCTCGACGATGCATTCAGGGCCTGGATGCATCATTGCGACGTGCCGATGCTCATGCTGGCAAATTTGAGTGCAGTTAACACGTTCACCCTAGGTAATCCCAATGATGCATGCGGCACCAGGAGAAGTATGTAGGAATACAGGGGAAGGTCGTCAAGAACTCAGAGGGTGTTAAGGATTGAAAGGGCAAGAATGTGGGCCCGTAGCATGAGGTTGTTTCCGGGCAGATGGCAGAAGGTGGTAAATGAGGTGGCCAATACTACAATTATTTTGGAGGGGATTTAAATGCCTTTTACTTGCATTTATGAGGGAGAGATTCACCATTCCTTTTCCAGGAACATTCCAGAAATCTCATAAAGTATCATGGCCTATGTGTCAATGGCTGTTCCTGAATAATGCAACTACTTATTTATTCATTCATTCATTCATTCATTCATTCATTCATTCATTCATTCATTCATTCATTCATTCATTCATTCATTCGTCTCATTCATTCATTCATTCATTCATTCATTCATTCATTCATTCATTCATTCATTCATTCATCCAATCATTCATTCATCCACTCAATTATTTATTCACAAATTTATTTGCTTAGTTACTACTGTGCACCAGAATGTTTTCATGCAAACAACAATAACAATGAATGAGCAAATGCAAGAGCTGCTCTAGACCACTAAGAAGATTCCGAACATTTTCAATTTTGCTTTGATGTCCACTTTGGGACTGCCCTTTATGCCCTAGAACGGAGAAATGCGCCTCTTATCCCCCAGAATCTCATAAAGTGAAGAGATCCTCTCGAAATTGGCTTTGATGAAGTTTTCATTGTTTGAGTGAAATTCAGGCAGACGTAGTCCGTACTGGCTGAACAGCGTTCCGCACTGATTGCTCAGTAATCCGAGTAGCGTACGCTCACAGGCGGCGCTCAAACGTGAAGTTGGCTGGAGGCTGGCGAAGGTTATTTTAATCAAAGCAGTGCAAACAAATCTCTATCAGATATTTGTTTTCATTTTAAAAAAAAGTTCAAGATGAATTCAAATAAGAGATGGCCACGAAGGAGTTGGTCTCACGACTACTTCGCTTTTATTCTCTGCACGCCTCAAAACTCCAGTCCCAAGCCAAGACATCTTCTCTTAACCATTTAAGAATGCCCAGGATTGTTCATCAAATTGAAGTATGACGTCCATTCCAATTCATTTCCAGGAATGAACACTTTTGAATAAATCTGCGCGAAGACTTTTTGTTGAGGTTTCCAAACGAATTCTTTTGCTACAATTCTAATTTACAATTTTTTACAACTCTAATTCTAACTATGCATCCTGGTATGTATGTATTTATAACTCAAAAGCAGTGTCCTACCTCATCTTTTTTCAATGATGAATCGGATTTGCCAACAAACGCTTATCACCATGGCATACGGGGTGGACCATAAGTTGTACAAAGTTTGTTCGATTTTTCTCCAAAAGAAACTCATGCTTTGTCTTGCTGTTTTCGAAAAGAGAAAGGTTTTTTTTTGAAATGAAGAGCAGTTTCTGCAGGACTCATTCAGTTGACGTTGAAACACATTGTCAAGAAATGCCTGCTGTTATTAAAAAAATTCTTGCAAAATCCACCAAATCTTCAAGGAGGCTTTATTGGTTACACAGTTTTTGAAGCGCAAGGAGTGCTCTTTTCAATGGTGCACGCGATCTCCCATGAAGACGTATTATAAGAAACGTGGCAGGGAGAAACTACTGCTAGTCGTTGCTCCTAGTGATGGCCAATTTTTGTCTGCTTTGCTTTCAAGAAACTTTTCCGCTGGAAAACAGGGCAGCAGCCAGTGAATAGATGTTATATGAAAACAAAATAAAAAATGCTACAAAAATCTGCCCTTCCTGGGTAGGGTGGGAAGTGTAACTCTCGAAATATGGCGTTCGGTTTTCTTATCCAAGCAACTTTTTGAACTGCCTCGTCCTGTGACCCTATCACCGCCGATCTTGCGTGGATTTTCCATAATCGTCTCTTACTCGTCATCAAGAACACATGCTAACACCTCTTCCCACTCAAAACTGTTGTCAACTGCTGGATTTTCCGTTGCTTTACGAAGAATCTGCACTGAACGTTCGCACTAGAATTTTTCTAGCTCGCAAGTCTCTGAAGCGTATTTGCGATCAGAAAGTAGGTTAAATTTAGCACTATGAATCATAATTTAGCCGGCGAAAAATATTTTACTACTGCAGAGAAAGAAATGAGCCACCAAACGATGTACAATAACTGGTTGCACACCCTGCATATCGTGCAAAATTGCACAAAACCCATTTTAAAAGTTTTCAATCATGTGGAGAGGTAGAGCGGAGCCTCCACATGACGTTGAACGTCTGCCACATATCCCTGTCCACATATCTAACATGTTAAACACGTTTGATGACATCAACTGTTATGTGCTTGACACTGGAGTGTGGGGGGAAAGATGGCTCCAAACATGTCGAACATATTGAAATAGTGCGACCGTCGCAGGCGCTTATGAAGCCCGTGTGACAGAAACTCACCATTTCTTGGAAGCACAACCTTGACTTTTCTCGGAGCAGATGGCTTGAAATAAATATTTGTGCACCTTTTCTTTGTAAAATTTCGCAATCATTGCCTTCTGAGTTCTCTAGCTACATAAATATTGCGAAGATGAACGCTTGATGAGGCGCCAATCTTAAATCTGAAGGCGGATTTACTGTAACCTGTAGGCAATTCCTTAGGGGTGGAGCGTTCTACTCGGTGAGGGCAGCTCTTCCATAATTGGTTAGTTCAAGCGAGCAGACAATCGCAGAATTTGGTCGTGCAGCCTTTTCCAGGTATAATGCTCTACACTGCAATTCTTCTCTCATACACTAGTATCAGTGTGATGGTTCAAAATATGACAAATTAAACAAAAGAATTAGGTAATCATGCAAGACTGTGCCCACCGCCCACTGCTCTCACATTGGCCTTTTGCACTGATTCTTCGGAGTAGTTGTAGTCTTGTCGTCTCCTTATGCTCCAATCACAACCCAGTAAACTGGCGGGTTGATGTTCAGATGAGTGTTCCAAGCAGGCAGAGCTAATATGGGACCATATGTGGCTTTTACTTGGACATGAACGATATAGTCAACAAAGCTGGGATTCCAGAGGGCATTACCAGCGAGATGGTCAATGCCTCATAAAGTAGATAAAGTGGTCGGCGTTGATCTATCCCGTCACGAGGGATGCGCCACGCATTCGACTTCATCTGGGCATCGTAGAGGCGTTGAATGCGTATGTGCCCTATACAATGACTTGCGGGGCATCCGATGAAACAAGTCAGTGAGTGCTTCATCCTCCCAGACTCCTCTGGTACCAATTTACCGACCCCGGAGGGATGGACGGCTTGGTTGGCCGTGGGCGCGATCGAACCATCGACCGTGCGCGTGCGCAGCGAGCCTCTTACCACTGCGCCACACGCGCCCAATGCCTCATACGGTAGTCAAAATGGCAGAGGAAGTGGCACATCTCAGGATATACTGGTTGTGTTCGTTAATGTTCACGAATGACTCTACCAGCACTCCTAACTCTTCCATGTGTGTACCATGGGTCCACTATTATGGTTCCCAATGTGTCCACTAAGGTTCGACGATAACTCTATAACTCCCCGATGTGTCATCCAGAAGTCCCGGTGGAGTTATCCGCAATTGTGTTCACTTTGTAAACCGGATGTGTTACAGAAAAGTTTGTGACCATGATCAGCTTTCATCACTCGTGCAAATTCTGATATGGACCCTTTTATTTGAGTTAGCTCTCGACATGGCCGGCGCCGAGATAATCTACACTTAGCCGCACCCACTACAGCGCTTTGCATACGCATTTCCGTTGAAGTTTTCGGCAATTTCCCACGAATTCTTGGAGTTGCCATTTACCATCTGTTTTTCCTTCAGTTGTTCCATCCTATGGTTTTTTTCTTTTTCATTTTCATTGCTTATTTCAAATACCTGGTCATTTGGCATGAATTCTCAACCCTAAGGCGCGTACGGGCCACTTGCCCACAATCTCTAATACGATCGATGGTTTGATCGCGCGCGTGGCCAGCCAAGCCATCTATACCTCCCAGGGCCAGTAAATTGGTATCAGAGGAGTTTGGGAGGATGAAGCACTGACTTGTACATCCGATGCACATCGCAAATCACTGTATAGGACACACACGCATCCAATGTCTTTGTAATTCTGGAAAGAAGTCGAATGCGTGGTGCATTCCACGGACGGGATTCACTAACGCCGACTACTTTATCCATTTTCATTATCCATATTTCGCTAAACATTCTTAATATTGCACCTCTCGCTCGTTCTCCACTCTTACGTAAACCTCTCTCGCCTCATTCGTGGAAACTACTCCCACCGCGAACGTTTTCAGCAATGCTGCCACGGTGGCTGCTTCTCCCACTTGTGGTGACGTTAGGACTGGCAGATGATGGCGCATTCTTATCAGCGATGAAGAATCTGTTTTTCGGGTCAGAGCAGGTAGGTGTAGCAGTAAAACCCATTAATTATAATTTATTATTGGCTGATTTGGAACCTTGAAACCACCGAGTGCTTGTAAGGAGAACGAAAGCACGGGGGACACTTCGACGCAGTATCCTCTCCTTGCAAAACTTCATGAGTTACTTTCCCGCATAAATTGGGAGTCACAAAGGAAAAAATGGGGCCTCCGCAGAAAGGGATTGGGGCAGATAAAGTCTTGTAAATTTTAAATTTACAAAGAAAATCGAAGCGCACTGTAAATTTGGGTAGATGAAAATAATTCTTCAAAGCACATACCTGGAAAAATAAGGGGGACTAGAACACAGTAGGGTAATGGACTAGAACACAATAGGGTAATGTTAACATTTTGCTTCATAATGGTAATTTTATATCCTTAACCTACTGTAGTAATCCTTTAAAAACGATAGGTCACTGTAGACTATGCAGATATCGTTGAATATCCATATTTCAGTATAACGCTACAGGATATGCCGACTTGCAAATGCATCCAGCTCCTTCCTCAACTGGTTATCCTACCTTTCGTCAGCTTTCAGGTGAGCTCTCCTCCATTTCTCGCATTCCTAGTGCGTCTATTGCCGTTGGGATCATGGGCAAAGCAACAGATCGTGAAAAGCATCGATAGGGACCTAACCTTCTGAACTTCTGCTCCATTCTGGTCTACTTTTACCGCCGCCACTGAACCGTATCTACATGTATGAAACAAGTGGTTGTGGTGGAGATCATAGTTCCTATAGGTGAGATGAGAAGCAAAAAAATAAAGCTTGTTTAGGCGAAAAATTGAACGTTGTCCCTCAATCAAAGCTACGAAAGCCTGAAACAGTGTTCAAACACAGCGAATCCATGGAGGAATCAAATTTTCAATCCCTAGATGGGAATTGCGTTATTTAGAATTTATTCTTAACATGGAAAAATCGTTTATGCGCAGTTTTCTGCTTGATTGTTGACATTTCTTTGCACATACGCATGTAGTGGTCTTTACAGCTAGTTTTGATTGTCTAGATTTTGCAAGGGAAACGGAGCGGGTCCGGAAACTATTGTTGACTGAGTTACGAGGCGACTTTTTGAACCTTTTTTTCGAAGCAGTATAACCCCAATTTATCCTCACCTTCATAGGTAAAGGCTCCTACCCCTCCGGATCCAATCGAAGGTGATGGTGGGCTGAGACATGTCTCATCCGACCTAGGTATGGTAAAGATGAGCTAACTCCTCCAAGGTTTGGCGCGGGGCCAGGACATGTTATCGACGACGACCGCACCCCATGGCTGAAAATCTCAGACCAGCTACTCCGTTTGCAAAACGCCTGCCTGAAGAGTCGTCCTCGAGTGCGCTTGACCACTGCTGCTTGAGTTTGGCCGAGAGACCGGCAAAGACTGTGGCCAGCGCGGAGGCTCCGTCGCACACTCGAAGTGTCATACACTGCGCTCATCTGCTGCCGGCTGCGTATTCCTGGATACATGGTTCCTTGTCCAGCAAGGCACACGCGAACGATGCGGGATAGCCTAACCATCATAGCCGCAGAAGGAAGCGAAAATTAATGCACTGTTTTACTACATAGCAGTGCACAAAGTTGCAATCAGGGATACAGATGTGCGGAAGTAAACCCCGGAGAATGTAGAGCGTAAAAGGAATATGAATGGAACATGGGAAGGAATATTCTCACCCATCTATGGCTGTAGCATCTCTCTATGTCTGCATAATTTTCTGTGGATTGAGAAGTACCCCACAGCGTTTTCCCCTGGTCCTCTACACTACGACGCTGTCACTTTTCCCCTAACAACCTTTTTGGGTGTCTAAACGCTTCTTAACATATGGTAAAAGTCGGTCAGTGTTGATTTACTCGCTGCTCTTCGGCGCCGTTGATAAAAAGCGGGGCGATTACTTGAATGGTGCTGATGCTCGACGCGGCACGAGCCACTTGACGCCCGGCGCTTTATTCTCTTCTTCCGGCTTTGGAAAAGTCAAGGGCTGCCCGGAAGTGTTGTGCAGGTGCTGAGGAAGAACTGCTGTGATGTGAAGAGCGTGATCGGCTATCACCCAAAAGTTCAAATGTACTGATAGGTGGAACACACTGCTTGCGTGAAGCATTCGCAAAGTTGCAGCCACAAATGTTGAGTTCTCAAACCTTATTTGGATTTGTTCAATCATGAAGAAGGAGGCAATGTCATTCGCCTTGATTTCAGCTGAGAGTGAATGAGTGGATGGTGATAAGACATTGACTCTAGTAAAATTGACTTCTAGTGAAATTTAGGGGAAGCAAAATAATCTTTTGAAAAACTACTGTCAGCCACTCAATAGTGATCACTTCTCCTCGACAATACAGTCCACTTTAGTTCAAAGGGACGGACACCACGTCCATGTGTTAAAGTTCAGACACAGCATATACAGGCTGCGATACAGGGATGAGCGGGATTCTAGTTTCGAAAGTTTGGAATACCTCGAGTCATGGCATCACGCGAGCCTCTAATTTCTAGATTTTTAAGGGATTGGCAGTAGCTGGGTAATCTCATGTCGTACATGCCGTTTCGTGTTTCTCCGGATTTCCCTTCACCTTCCGAACCTCCGGCCTTAGGCAGAACTTCCGCGTATTCCTAGGCGTGCACCATTGAGATTACCCGGGGTAAACGCATTGGCGTCCGTGTTATGGATTGGTCAATTGGGGAGCGTTCACACGCTTACCTAGGGTAATCTCAATGAAACGTGTGACCCCTAGTGCGATATAAAGATACACGTCCATTACAACTATTTTCTTCTTTACAGCTCTCACCAATCCCTTCACCGGATTTCATTGGTTTACAATTGAAGAACATGCAAAAACAATTGCTATTTTTCCAGAGTAGCAAACAATTTCACATCCCCACAACTGTTTAACAATTTTTTTCTGAAATTCTCATATTTTCAACCGTAAAACTCACAAAAGTCGATACTGCTAATTACTTAATTTGACTGTTCTTGTCCAAAAATATGAGCAGAGTCAAGCACGGTGATAATTTCTCAAGTGTGGTCGTAGAGGGATTAGCCTGGTGGAATTCCATAGAAATGAAAAGATTCCAAGTACAGGAAACTCTAAACGGCCTGTTATGTAAATGCGAGCCAGTGCCGCTGTTTGGAGTTTCCTATAAGGTTGATAAAAAACATTTATTAAAGGCGTTCATCATATGAAAATATTGCAATTCGAGCTTCGGAGAAATTTGCAAACAATAAAAATGGATGGTAACAAGCAATAAAATAAAAGGAATTAAAAAAATAAATTGAAAAGAATGTTGCATCAATGTAGGTCGTGCTTTGACATCTCCAAATCATTCATTAGTATTCTACTACGGGGACACTCCTCAGTGATGAACAACTAGCTGAACCACAGACTTCTTGTAGAACAAAATCGTCTCATAGATACATACCTCGCTGAAGCGCTGCTGCTTCCTCGGAACTTGATGAGGTTGAGAAATAGACATAAAGAAGAAGAATGAAGAGATAGGGAAAGTCATCTCCTCGTTGTATTTCCTTTTTCCTCGGCAATGCAACGTCGTTGGGTAAATCCACATGTTGTCGGATGGCATGAGTAGCCTTGCTTAGATGCGAATTCATGTTTCCTCACTAATTTCTAAAGTTGTAAATGGTCTAGGATAAATCAGCAGTTGCTCATATCTCATTCGGATTTGTCAGCTAGTTGGAGGCAGTTGCTGCAAATGAAGAATGCATTCTCGAACTTGACGCAGACTAGATAAATATAACTGTGAGTACATCTGCTGATGACAAATTTTCAGTGGGCAATTCGCAGTCTGGTTCCGCCTGCATGATGCCGCAACAAATCGGCACCGGACCTTACAGAATACCTCGATGGTTGGTTTCTTTACCTTGAAACGAATAACAGAGATCCAAGCTTGTACATACACTATTACGCAGAAATTCATGAGATCTACTGGTTACTACTTCAAGAACTCTGACTTTTTTCCAGCCCTTGCATTTTCTGCAGGTATTTCAATCCAGCCCGCGGACGCTGCGAGTTGTTTTACTGGTCCGGCTGTTGTGGCAACGGTAACAACTTCCAGACATTCCAGAGTTGCCAGTCGGCTTGCGAAGGTACGTCGTGTTTTTTGGGAGGCTGCCAGATGGCTCCCTTTCCAACTAGTGCCGCGTGCGAACGATCAACGCGCTCGTTCATCAGCGATGAGCGAGGTTCAGCCTTCTTATTATAGCTTTTGCTCTACCTATTGGCTGCGGCTTTTTGGTGAAAATATCGTAGCTTTCCACCCCGGAAACAGAAAAAATTTAAGGAGTTTATCCTGGGCTACCACTTAGGGAGCACCACCAGGATTTTCGTAACAATGATCAAAAAGGGGAGCTGCCTTGGTACCGTTCTTCAAGGCTCCTGCTATCTTACCAGAAGAGTACACTACCTTTGATTGCTGCAGCAGCAGTGGTTCTGATACATATCGATCGTGGGTGGCGCGCCACTGTGGCTCGACGGCTCTCCGCCGCTGCAATCAATAAGTATCAAAGTCACTGTCGCGAAGCCGCAGCAACTAAAAGCGCTGTACTCCTCGGGAGTATAGCAGCGACCTAATTTGTTTTTTTTCTTGCAATTTTACCACTTTTTGCTCCTGACCACTTGTTCCCTTTTCGCTTCACCCTCACATAGCCGTCGCCCTCGCTCATCGCTGATGAATTGTTCCGCTTCCTTGTGGAGTGTAAACTGTTTCTTCTGCAGAACGTTTGCCCTAACAAAAGGACAGTCCTAATGTGCCCTAGCGAAGAGCTAAATATCCCCAGAGCTCAGCTGCTAATGAGTCTATCGCGAATTACTCTCTTTGACCAAAAGATTACGAAGTAACAATGACTTGAAAGATATTTCCTTTAGAATTTACTGTTTTTTCGCTCTGTACTTCAATCTCTTCTGTGCTTCCTGCCACTATCGGAATATCTTTCCTAAAATCATGTACGAAAGGTATAGTTGCTGAGGTTTTCTATTTTGCACCCGGATTTCGAAGACGTAGCCGTAGATCATTTATGTTAGAGTGGCAACCCTAGATGGAATGTTCGACCCTGTAGTGATGACTTCGTAGATGTTTGCGTTCTTCTTCAGTTTCGCAGTCGATGGCTGCCCCGAGCTCCCAGCTCTCTCCTGGCATAGTGGTGCTGAGCGTCCGCTGTTACTGTTGCTTGGAGCCGTACTCGGCCGGTTACGGCCACGCACTGTTGCTGCGCTTCTATTTCGACGTCGCGTCGCGGCAGTGCAAACCGTTCGTCTACCGCGGCGCAGGAGGCTTCGGGAACGTGTTCGAGAGCAAGCAGATCTGCCAGTCCCAGTGCCAGAATGAATCAGGTGGAGCGATATGTCCGGCGCTGCCACGTTTCACAGCAGTAGGCACCAGTTTGGACGCTTCGCTGCGCACTTTTTGAAGAGGCTAAACATGCTATACATATCAGGGTGGTAAGAACGTCTTGAGCCTATTTACATTTTTTGTTCTTTATTTCCTTACTCAGCGTACAGTGAGATTTACTCAACAATATAATCACCATCGTGAGTCACTACAATATACCACCTAATAGGCAGGTCAGCGACCTTGTCCCAGAGACTGGGAGCCTAAGAAGTCGCTGACCGCCCTTTCAACATCCGCTATTTTCCGAAGCTGATTGGCGTAATTGGTTTCGGTGACGGTATGTCCTTGCAGGAGCAGTTCGTAATATAACATTCCTTGTGAATACCAAAAGCAGCAATGAAGACACTTCTTGGAGTGGAAGTCCGATTTGGCTTGCGTTGGCGGGTCTTCTCCTCGAGCGAGCCACACGAAACGATGCGCGTTGGGATCGTAGGGAACCCAACTCTCGTCTCCAGTAATGAGATCTTCCATAAACTCCTTTCATTGAGGGCGGAGAAGGGAAGACTGACAAATGGATACCCGGGTGAACCGCTTGCAACCGGTCAAGACATGAGGGATCCATCGAGTCCGTACTTTTCTGTAGCCGAGAGCATGGAGGTGACTGAGAACTGTTGGATGGATACATCTGAGTCTCGTTGCAAGACTGCGGGTGCTACCCTCCGGGTCTCCTATGACGGCGTCGAGAATGGAGGGGTCTTCCCTGAAGCGGGCGAAACAGCGTTGGCAGTGTTGATGGAAGTGGTATCTTCTCCCAATGCTCTGTTAATGTTTCGAACGGTTTCCGTCGCTGCAGTGTCGCGACGCCTCGTTAATAAAGGTAAGAAAGGCAGCCCGCGTATATATACCTACCAGTTTCGAGAGTGATAATGATAGAGAATGACACCACATGGCAGGTCATGGTATCCATCAAGAATCGAAAGTTTTGGTATTTTCAAAAAAAAAATCGGCTCAAGACCTTCTTACCACCCTAATACATGAGAACGGCTACGTCGATAACTGACACAACCACATAACTACACTTTGTGCACCAGATCAAAACATCCTTTCAGGCTCTAAAGGCGAACTAGCAAAAATGTCAGCCTACTAGAGGTAGTGACCGCCTCGTCTCTGGCTGCAAGCAAACAACCCACGACGGTCTTTCACAAAAGACGACTTGCTCAATATGTATTGCAATTTACGAGCTGCCTCTGCATCTCACGCGGAAATTCTTTTAAAAATGTACCCCCGGTCTCAACTCTGATCGTCACTGAAATTCAACGGATAGGCGCACCCAGCCCGTCGCTCATGCTGATGTTAGCTTGCACTTGGTAGCATTAGGGCAAACCGCTTAGGCACTGCACACCGCAGTGATCAGCAAACAGCGACTTCAAACGAGCCAGAGTCAGCTTAGTGTGAATTCTGTTTGTGAGTGGCACTAATCCTCAAACGCTCAACTCATCCAAGTTTTCAGTCGATCCGTGTACACAGGACCACGAGGCAGGTGTAGGCTCGGTGCAACTTACTCGTTTTTACTTCAACAAACAGACGAAACTGTGCGAAGAGTTCGTGTATTTCGGAGCCGGAGGGAACCGCAATAACTTCCTCACACTGGAGGAATGCCAGGCGCAGTGTCCAGGTTCAGCATTGCACCGTCGAGCACTTTTCGGTTCGCTCGTCTGGTGGCGGTCTGTCGGAGGATGTGGGAATCTGCTATGGAGCCGCTTGGTTACGCCACAACTTCTATATGGGACTACCTTCGCAAGCAGTACTTTTCTAGTAGCCGAATGTATAATAGTTCGAATCACTTTTTTCCTAATTCGGTTTTGGTTCCTTCAGAAGCACGCCTTGCGGACGTCGGGCAGTCGTGACGCGGCGCGGTTGCAGTGGGTCTACGCGCTAGCTCTGACATGTTATGACATGCATCACTGGTGTTCCCCGGATTGTCTTCACCGTTCTCCTTAGTTTTAACCAGATGGAACCTGCCAGATTTCATGTCATCGTGTAAAGACGTGTTGCAGCTAGCGCGATGCGTCAAATCACGTCGCAAAAGCTCTGCGTTGCGGTTGCGGGGCTGTGCTGACTAAGGAACCAAAACTCAGTTAGAACGACCGCAACCATATATCGAATAACCCCTAAGGGGAAAATTTGGAAAAATTCGGTTGAAGAAAACGGTTAAAACAGATGCGACCCACCGGTGGGTCGTATCGTCCGTTATGTGTTAAATAAACCCAGCCTGCCTGAAAGGTCAGTTTCGTTAAGGGTCAGAGGGGCAAAATTGGGGTTATGACTTAGAATTGTACATCTATGTGGTCGACCACATCTTATACATTAGGTGAAGGTACAACCGGGGCCTCGATGCATCTTTGAGATTACCCAGGGTAGGCGTGTTGACGCCAGCGTTAGGGGTAAATCTGTGTTGTTTTAACACGTTTACCCTGGGTTATCTCAATGATGCATGCTACCCAAGGAGGTTTTTAGATTATGAAAACAAAGGTGGGCATAGAAAAATCCTCAACACATCTTTTGGAATGGGTTAGGTAAAAGTTTAAGCGACATCGATTTTGATATTTATCGATCATCGGCGACCCGTCAGCGGCAGAATCAGCGATGCTGCGTCCAAAATCGATAATTATTGGAATCAATGTCAGTGCTAAAGACGACGCATGGGGAATGTACCCCATGTGGTGGCAGTCAAAACTACAGTATCATCACAAAGCCCACAATCTACCATTTATTTTTGGAAACAATGTTCGGCTATTAGGAAAGCTCTGCTTTGGGATTCCTTATCATGGAGAATGAATCCCCCCACCGGTTATATCCCAGGATTTGCATGCCTATACCATACTAATTGCTTTGGCTTCAAATATGACTTCTTCACGGTGGAGGGTAATCAGTGCACAGAACCTCAAGCACATCGCCTGTACGACAACTACACGTCTTCAGAATCTCCGAATCCGTGCGCTGTCTCTACCGGACCTAGCCTCACACAGTGCACACCTGGGGTGAGCACGTGTGGGTCAGGAAGCTTCTGTCATGTTGGAGCCACACCGCAGACCACGACTTGTTGTCCTAAACCAGGTTAGTTACTTTCGTTTACATCTGTGGTGCTCAAAGAAATCCAATACGGATTAATCCCTGTTTTCAGCCCCGATCGACCGATGTCAACAACCGTTAAATGTGGGTGTTGGCAATGCGAACCTTCAACGGTTAGTGATGTCTAAACCATGTGCTCAATCATATTTGAGACAATATTTGCCGTAAATATACTTCACCATTGTGGTGCAGAAATAAACAAGTCCTTATTTTATGGGCAACGATAGAGGTGAGGTGTGAAAGGATCAGGGTGCGGCTTAAGTTCTCGGACGGGGTTGATTTGACATTTCTGCCCAATCGAAGGTTTACAGAGCTCAAGGGTCGTAGCATGCTGGTCCCAGTCCTCGAGTACTCCCTCAACCTAATGTACCTATAAGTCAGAATAACTTCTCGATCGGAATTACCGCCAAATACATGGCAGGATTTCCGGGAAATTCTGTATGTTTGTGTTTGAAGGCTTGTCAGTGCCTCGATGCATCATTGAGATTACTCATTGTAAACGCATTGACGCCCTTGTTAAAGATGAGTAGCATTGTGTAGTACTAACACGTTTACCCTGGGTAATCTCAATGATGCATGCGGCTCCAAAAAAAATTAGGCAGTTTGGACAACAGTCGTAATATTTGCTCACATATTATTATATTATATAATGCACCTTACTATGATGAAAATCGCTTCGGTTGGTTCGTTTTTACATGAGATATGAAGAAAAGATATTGTCCGGGAAATTAGGCCGCACCCTGTGCGAGTCCCTGAGGAAAAGGCTAGGAAGGAAGGAAAGCTTGAGGGAGAAATTTTCGGAGATTCATCGTGTAAACTTCTCGCTGTGTTTTCTGCGCACTCTGCATTTCTACGCCTACAGTGGCGGCCACATATTTAGCACGCTGCCAATTTTGGGCGATCAACTGATGAAAATATAAAATCTGTATCTCAGGATTGGAATGAGCTATCAGGACAATACTCGAGAATGTGATAAGGCATCGTATTCTCCTTCTCGCCTCAACTTTCTTGCTCCGGAAAATGCTTCTGGATGGGATTGCACGCATTGAGAGCTAAAAATGCAGTGCTTTTGGAAATGTTCCAGTTTCTCTCCTAGATGACTTTATTGGATCTGGGTGAAATGTGATTTTATACTCGATATAATTGAGTGCTTTGCTATATTAGTTTTGGTGAGCAGTTTCTCACCTAAGGGAAGATCGAAAATAATCAACATGAGTGAAAAAATGGTGAAAAAAGGACTCGCGGCAATTCCAAGGATAAACCAGGCATTTCCAGACGCGGATTTTTTCCCGATTTGCGTTCCCAACAGACAATCAGATACTAAAAGGAAGATTCCAGGGCTTGCTTTATTAGCAAGATTCATAAGAATGAAATTTTTGACGAAATTGACAAGTTTGTTTCAGTCTCCGGCTCCAGCCGGTGCGTAGAGTCCGATAAAAGCGTTTATAGGGAAATGTTGAAGGGAAAAATCCTCAATCACCACTTCATTTCCTTCCATAGCGAGATACACGAATTTTACACAGAATTCAGGAAAACTGACGAAATTGAACTTTTATTTTTTTAATCCAGTTTGAACGGACTCTGTGCCCATGGTAAGCAACAGGAAGGAAGCCCTCATAGTGCCTCAGCACATACTCGAACTTGGTTTTGATTGCTCATCATAAGGCTGAGAAATGCAAAAAAAATCTGTCGGTCAAAATCGTGGGTGTGCTAAATATGTGGCCGCCACTGTACATTTATTGCACTGAAATAATCGTTCTCATATCGATCGGTCCTGTAGTGCAGCGCGGCGTGTGGGCCAAGACCTCCGATTTTTTAATATTCTTTGCTTCCTGAAAGCCGAAAAGTGTCTAATCCTAGCTGCTTTCAGGTGGTACTTCAATCCGCTCACACAGCAGTGTCAACCTTGCGTCTATCGAGGTCTGCAGGGCAACGAGAACAACTTCCTCTCGAAACAGGAATGCGAGAACTCGTGCCTCGGTAAGCTAAATCTGTAAATGTGACGACATTATATGTAGAATGGCAGCCCTTCATGCCATCAAATTTCAAATTTTATAAAATGAGTCAAAACCACAAAATTTTAGCAGGAGCGAAAAATGAAGGGATTACTTTCAAGAACTTTCTTTCTCATATTTTTTACTCCAACCCCCCCCCCTTTTTTTTTTCTTTTACGCATTTTTTCAATCAAAAGATATGAAGTCATTCCCTTGTGTTGCAGTCAATCCCTGCAAGATCGGGGCGCCCTACCGCTCACAGGGAGTGATCGTGCAGTGCTCGGCAATGAATCCTGGCGTCTGCCCAGCAGGCCACTACTGTCACTACGGAGCGGACACCACCACCACTGTGTGCTGCCAGGCTCTAGGTTAGTTGATCAGTAGAAAAGAGGTAGATGTGATGGTACTTGCAGTACCAGCAAGTCATTCATCGACTGGAGGTGGCGCTACCACCGTTTCGATACGCTTCAACCCTGGTTCTGGCTATGGTACACAGTTCTTGCACACGTGTGCACCCGCATGTTCCCCCTATATGATAACACGTTCCTCACCTGACGGCGTTTCTTGGTGGAAGATTCTCTGATCACTCTGCCTTTCAGACACATTTTCCTATGCAGGTTCATAACCAATGGGCAGTGGTGCTGGTTTATGCTCAGCAGGTGAGTGAGCAGGTGGTCGGTTCTTGCATGTGCATTCTCTAAGGTGGAGGGTTCTTCTGAGGAACTCTGCATGATCCAAATAACTCTAGAGTAGCAATGATTCGAAAAATTTGCGAAAATGCGACACTATACCA
>JARK01000185.1:5538-50895 GCA_000688135.1 Ancylostoma ceylanicum | reverse complement strand
CTGGTGCCATTTGGGTCTGGTCCCAGATGAGTACCAGTGCTGTCCAGGAGAGCCAACGGTACCGGGCGCATGCCAGGGCTTGCCCGAAGAGCCTGGAGAGCTGGGAGCTCCTGCTCCGCCGGCCACTCGGTACTATTACGACCAGGCGGAGATGCGCTGCAAGGAGTTCATCTACAATGGTCGCAAAGGAAATCAGAACAATTTCCTGACGCTGGAGGACTGCGAGCAGACGTGTAACGGTGAATCAGCATGAGTGCTGCTATCTACTTCCTGGACTTCGACTTCTGACCTATCGACACTCTCGGCTGGGATCTAATGCTTTCTGTCGTGCTTTCTTTGGATAGCTGTGCTTCTACGGTTCCTACTGTCAGCGCAGTGTGTCTAACCGTTTCCGCTTTCATCCTCCTGGACCTCTTCGCTGATTTTCAGCAAACACTCACTGTTTCTGATGTCGCTTCCAAAGTTGGTCACGAACCAACCCTGCAGAACCCCTATTTTCGGAGTGACAGATGCTGTGAGGTGTTCGCTACAGCAGCACCTACGGCTGTTACTTCACTATCCACCCTTACCTTCTGTCTGGGTGATCGCTGGAGTGGTTCAACACCGACCGTACTCATCTACAAACTCTCGTTTCAGTGTTCGTCAACCCCTGTAACCAGCCAATTCCTCTTCCTCCCCAGATGTGTTCAGCCAGTGGTCCTGACACTTGTGGTCCGAACGCGTGGTGCCACGTTGGAGCTACTCCTGAGACGACTCTGTGCTGTCCAAGCGGTAAGTCTCAGTTCCAATCTCAATCATGAGGTTTATTAGCAAAATTTCACGCATTTTTATATTGTTTACTGCGTAAAAAAATTATGTGGAACTTCTTTAATTAGAAATGTCACTTCAAGAATCTTGGGCTGCTCGAATGAGTGCTGTGATGACTGGTTAATCATAGATTGGAATGCGAAATTGAAAAGGGCACGGGTGCGGAGTGTTATAGGTGGAGTGGGCGGCGCCAACGAAACTTACAAGTGGTCAACTGAGTTACGTGACCAGTCATAGAGCTTGGCCGCACCCCCTTCCCAAGTATAGCGCGCCACACTCTAGACATACAAATTATTCGCAGACACCGTGGTTAACCCTGACGTGACGGAGCCTGAAGACATACGGGTCAATTTGAAAAACCAGTTTGGGAAATTCACTTTCCGTAATCCCGCATCACTGCCTGAACGAGATTGATTGTTCCTGAGGAGTAAGGTCAGCTTTCATTAGGAAATTCCCGTTGCAAAATTAGGGTATACAGTGAACTCCAAACAGCCGTAGACAACGTGCGGGAGCGCGGGGCGGCGTTCTTGGGCAGAGATACAGGGACTCTGCATGCTGGCTCTGGTGTCTTTGCCCAAGAAAGCTGCGCCGCGGTCCCACCGCTTGTCTATGGCCGTTTGGAGTTCGCTGTACATACAGTGAATCCGCGTCGACGAGGCCGCCACAGCGGTCGGGGATCCAGAGGCGGCCACGCTTGCCAGCACTACAGCCACGTTTGCCAGCACTCCACGTCACCATCTCTAATCTGCGTGTCACGTTTCATCGTTATCTTCATGGTATCAGCCATTGATTTGGCTGTGACGTGGGCGACTTGGAAGCTACAGCATACGCGCCGCCTCTGGGTCCCCGACCGCTGTGGCGGCCTTGTCGGCGCGGATTCACAGTATGCATACTAGAGCTGTGCATTACAAAAGTCCTAATTTCGTTAATCCGGTAATTCGTTGTTACGGGAAAACGGCCGCCATACATAAATTATGAATTCGTCACGTTAATTACGCACAGCCCCGCCATATACTGCGATTTCAAATTTTTTCCCGCCTCATTTTCACATTCTCACGCTCACGTTATTTAAAGGCAAGGTCCGGCCAAAACATACTTTGTCGCTTCCTTGCTTGATGAGTCTACGATGGCAGTAACCCTAAACAACAATGAAAGTCCGAAAAAAATCCGTTAAGCTACGCTAAAGGGCTGAGATTCTGGTTGCAAAGTTGCATAGTTCGTGCTTTCGGTGGACGACCACTAGACGTCGGGCCACGTAAGTGGGTGGTGTTGCAACCATACGTTCGATACCTTGAGACGTGTCTCAGCCAACCATCACTTCCGATGGTGCCCAGACGGGGAACCTTCACCTACGACGAAGAGGAAAAGATGGGTCCGGGACGCAGTTTCGGACCAAAACAATTGAACAATAGTATGCATTGTAATTCAGGCAAAGCAGATTTACATGGAATGCGCAGTTGTGGCTTAAATTCTCCACACAATACAGTCTAGGAAAAGCCGAAGTTCAAGCATGTCCGGATAATGCCTTTCGAGAAATGGTTCTCACAAAATTGGCATGAATTTGCCACAGAATTAGGGTTTAACCAACAGTATCGCTTGCTGCTTGGAAACCTAAGCCTTGCGCAGTTGTCAGACGGGTTACCAATGTCATTGAGAATTAGGTGGTAGTAAGATCACAGAAGTGCAACTGAAACTGGCTAAGAAATGCTTCAAAACGTGAAAACAGGAATATCTTGCTTATTTGAAAGGATTGAATGTTGCGCAGTTGTCAGCTGAATCCGTAATGAAATTCTGAGCAGATTGATGTATAATACTAGATACTTTCGTTCACTCCTGACGGTAAACCTAGGGTGAGACAGATGCCCCGTCTGTCTCACCCTCGCGTCTGGCGCCCTCCAATATCGCGTGCTCTCTCGCTAACCCCCCTGAGCTACACGGGGCATTTGTCTCAGGCGGGCTTCTTCAGCCCAGCATGAAAGGAAGTGCCAAGTGTTATATACCATTCTACTCGGAATCTCACGGGCTCGGCAGCTGACAACTGCGCAACATCTGGTTTTTCGAATTGAAAGAGATATTCACTGAGAAAGCGTTTTCAGAAATGACCCGTTTTTTAGGCGAATTTCAGACGAACTCATTTCCTATGGTGACCACTGTATTCACAGTGACATCAGCAATTGGACAGACAACTGCGCAAGTCACAGTTCCTCAAGATTGGCGAGAAATTTCAAAGGACGCAAATCCCCCGTCTAAATTTAAAAAATTAGATTCCTCCCTGGTTTTTCCATGAAATTTGCCGATCTTGGTATCATCTTGTAGGGAATTCCATGACGAAGATCGCTGACAACTGCGCAACATACAGTTCTGTGAACCTACGGAAATATTTAGCAAAGATCGAGCTGGGACATTTTCTACGCTAAGCTGAGCGCTGGTCCCGGCACGAAAGCAAGAAGCCGGCGCAAATCTCAGCTCCGGCGTTCCAGCTCCAAAGGAACGATCTTTTATTCGTTTTCTGAGCAATATTGAAACAGTTTCGGTTGAATCCATATTTGAAACAACTTTCACTGTCTAGTATATGTCATTGTTTATTTGGTGAACCCTTCCTCAGCACTATCGGAGCTATGGTTGAGGAACAACCTCCACTTTTCGGCCCAGACAACCTTCACTTTTTTGACCCCTGTCTCACCCCTATCGCACGTATGGTTGCAACAGCAGGTGTGGTGTTGCACTCGGAGGTGCCGCACCACCTGTGTCGCTGTGTTGTTGATGCCGCAGCACCCAAGTCGCTGCGTGAGTCACTACAGCAACACCATCTTGTCGCTGTGTGGAGGATGATTACGTCACGTGTTGCTGTGTTGGAAGAGAGTAGCGGTGGCAACACCATCCTGACCAAAGCACCAGATACCGTAACCCTGGAGCATTTTCGCTTGAAACTCGGCACTGATCCTTAGGAAACGCTCTCAAACTTAGAGTCATTTTTTGTACGGGTGGGTTACATACCGAAGAGCCCAAAAACCGTACGTCGAAAATTTTGACCGGACCTTGCCTTTAAGTTTTCTCTTGAATGATTGCCTTACTAGGCGCATCAAATGCATTTAAAGAAGTATCATAGTATTACGTTCTTTCTTCCAGAGGGTGATCCCTGCTCACTTCCTCTCAATCGTGGAACTGGAAACCAGTTCATGGACCGATGGTACTTCAATCCACAGTCAGGAAGCTGCCAACCCTTCACATACGCCGGCCTTCATGGAAATCAGAATAACTTCCTCACGAGAGAGGTTGCTTTTTCAGCGCATGAGCACGACTCATCGGCTTCAATTTATCTATTCCACTGCAGGCCTGCGAGCAACGATGCGGGCCTAATCCATGTTTCGAAGGACGACCGTTCGTGGGCGTGGATGGCCGTTCACAGACGTGTTCGATCTCCGCCAATCTCAACACCTGTCCAGCGAACTACTGGTGTCACATCGGCGCCGACATGACCACCACGGTGTGCTGCCCTGGAGGTAAGTGCCAGCTCTAAAAGTGGTTTCTTTTTCGTGGGTCTGCAACAACTGCATTGCAGCGTCCACCAACATTTGTAACCTGCCGATGTCGACGGGAGACGGTAACTACAACTTGGAACGCTTCTACTTCGATCAGTCTTCTAAGACGTGTCGACCGTTCATCTACAACGGCCTGAAGGGCAACCAGAATAACTTCATCACTTTGGTCAGTTAATTTTTGCTGCTTTCACTTGTTTGTTTCTTCGAAAAAGCCTTGTTTTCGAGTTTTTTTTTGTGGTTTTTGCGGGTATTCGTGAGGTATATTCAACATCTTGAAGAGCAATAATATCGATTTACTAAAGATGATAAGTTCACACTCCTAGACACATCCAGGGAAACAAAAACACTCGAACCCTACAAAAACCATACAGACCGCGGAAAAACGAAATTCACAAACCAGACACACCCAAACTGGTTCTGAGAGATGTGTGTTTAACCGCAATCCTCTTCAGATTTCCACTCATTAAAAACTAAAGCAGGTTAACCAGCCCCACTGCCGCCGAAAACAGCCGAATTGTGTAGGAGAGGGGGTCCTGTTCCAATTTTGAAACCCGCTTTATTTTAATGACAATTTGTAGGTAAAAAATCACTTATCGAAGTCATGTGGAACCTCATATACCTACAAAAATACCCCTAACCGCGGTTAGTCGTGATTAGTCGGGAAGTTACATGGTGCATACCCAAGGGTGACGGCGTACTACAAATTTTACCGGGAAAGTCATGATTTTCGTTTTTCTTCTGAATTTTCTCATCAGTTTCCTATGTGACAAATTTGGTAGTCGACACCCATTTTCCTCTTGTCACCTCCAATTTTTGAATGTTTTTAATATGCATCCTCCATTTTTCTAAATCACTACCTGCCACACGCATTTTCCAATTCTAGAGAGCTTGTCAATTGGCGTGCCAGCCGCTTGACAATCCATGTATTGGGCAACCGGCTACCACCGCCGCTGGACAGGTAATCACCTATTTCAATCAGCGCTACAATGAATACCAAGCAACTGGTAATAGGTCTTGTTCTGCTCGTCAACCAACAAAGACACCTGTCCCGTGAACTTCTGGTGCCACATCGGGGCGACGCCGGAGACTACAGTATGCTGTCCAGGCGGTCAGTTTATTTCTATTTTATTATGTAGAATGCACTCGGGATGCTGAGTATGAGGAGAACAAAACAGTTTCCATCAAAGTATCACCTAAGCTTACCATACACATCATTTTGAAGAAAGGCCTCATAGCATCGTTTTCATTCACCCACTCCTGCTTCACCCGAGGTGTTCTCGTGGACAACCCTCACTAATTTTCTACAATACGTCACACTACCTCAATTTCTATGTCATTCCAGTATTTTAGCAACAAACGCCTGCTCCGTGCCTCTAGCTCCTGGTACCGGCAACTCTGGGTTGTCGCGATGGTACTATAATCCAGACGATAGGGTAAGTTATAGAAAATAGATTGTTAGAGTATTCCCGACCATCAAAATACTTCTCGGAACTCGCGGGTCTTAAGTTCCACCTTTTAGTAAAGTCACGGATAATAAAGAGCTCCTAGGAGACTGGGAGAATTCAGTAGTCTAAACGAACTCATACGCGCCCCACTACGCTGTTCTCATTCTCGTTCGACCAGTGGCGAGTGTAAGAGCGGGTCCGAACCACTGAAATCTACTACAGAGCAAAGTAAACATCTTTCTCTAAAATTGAAAAAAAAAGCACCTGCGTCGTAGTGGAACTCCGGCCTTATTTGAACCCTGGCATAGCAAATATTCAGTTGTGCAGTGGTTTAAGCGGTTCGTCAAGTGGCAATATTTTTTTCTGAACAAAAATAACAGTACAAGCAAAGAATGCCCGTCGCTCGAACAGCTACACAGCTTCTGTGTTGGCTCTCCTAGAACTACTCAATTGCTTATTCTGAAACCTTCTCGAACAGATTGATCGCATCTGAAACTTGGTCGACCCAAAGCTTGTTGGCAATTTGTTTTCGCCTTTTGCTGTTGACATGCTGTCGGCCCAAATCTTGTCGACAACCTACAGAGCTAATGGCCGACCACATCGCAAATTATCGACAAGCTTTGAGCCGACAACTTGTTGCCAAGAAATTGCGAAAACAAGCCGTCAACAAGCTTTGGGTCGACAGATATGACGTCAAATACAATCAGACAACTTGTTCTGTGCGTTCGAAATTTCTACCTCTTCCTGCGAGCTTTTTATACAATGAAAGCGGTTGAGCATGAATAACTATGGGAACAAAACATGCAGGGGACTCAAGTAGCTGAGGCCTGCTATGCTTGTCCACAAGTTACGTTGATACCACCGTTCTTATTCTTCTTCGAACCTCCTCATTACTGTTCAAACCTGTTCAAACAGTTGGTGAGGTACCTGCCCATGGCCCTCGCCCACTGGAGTCCCCTATTCATCTTTCCGTACAGTTTGGCAAAGCACCAGCAAACAAAGCTCGGTCCTCCTGTCACCAATTCATCCATTAAGCAATGCCTTCCGTTCCAATACAATGGTAAACGCGGAAACCAGAACAATTTCGAGTCGCAGGCCGAATGCGAGAGGACGTGTCCAGGTGAGTTTCGCCTGCCTCTTTCTATGTAGCTCAGTTGTGGACGAATCATTGGTCGGTGCATGCTCATCTGACTAACCCCCTGCATGTGTTGCTTCTGCTCTGCTGTGCTCCCTTCGCCTTCGGGAACAGTCGGCCAATCGTCGCTTCGATCGCCGCCGAATCGGCCGCGCTTTCAGTGTTTGTGAATCCCTGTTTGGGAGACGTGGGTCGTGACGAGAACGCTGTACCGCTGGCGTGCAGCCCTGTGAATCCTGAACCATGCCCAAGTGGTTTCTTCTGTCTTCCTGGAGATCCCGCAGTAAAGAACTCCAGCTTCTGCTGTCCACGAATAAATCGTTAGTTGGGGTTATACTTTGGGCAGAGATGCATCGGAGAGCCAAGCTGAACGTGTACATTATTCAGAAGATCCCTGCGACTCATCGTGGACTGAGGGAGAAGGTGAAGACTCATTCGAACGATACTATTACAATCCCGTCGAGGGAGACTGCTACCCATTCAAATACAAGGGTCGAAAGGGAAACGAAAACAATTTTCTGACAAAGAAGATGTGCCAGGAAAAATGCAAACCCAGTCAGTTCCTTTCCTTCCACTAATTTTAGCCACTGATTTTGCCTAGAAATTTAGTCGCGACGGTGTGCTTCGGCGGTGAGCTTCCCTTGGAGTCACCAAGTGGTCCAGTTGTCCAATGCCACTCGCAACCATGTCCAGATAGCCACTATTGCCATCTTGGCAAGGACGTGAAGTCAACGGTGTGTTGCGAAAAGAAAGGTGAGATTTCTGAAATTTTCGGACATACGCAGACGAGAAGTAACGCTGACGACGCAACCAATATCTCCATTACGTCCCTCAGTACAAATTTCTTGCAAAGCGCTATGAGTTTTGAAGTACGTGGGGCTTCAGATGTCTCGGTGAGCGAGACACAGCACATTGGCCGTTTGCCGCATTTCACGATTGATACCCGCCCTCTCATTCCCTACCTAAAGCCAACCGCGCCGCGGCGGAGGGTACAGTTTTGTGCGGGTCTCGACATTTGAATTCCCCGGGTGTATAGCCGCCTCCGCAATATATGGTCTTGTCGTTCGTTTCGCCGCACGAGTTCAAACAAGTGGGCGTGGCGGACGGCCCAAATGCGCCAATCAGGGTTGGCTAGTTACGCCCCTTTCCCCTCACGATGATACAGTGCGCGTCGATGGCGGTGACCCATCCACGGCCTCGATAAGGACATCCACAACCGCGCCGCACACGCCGCAATCGTTGTTGTCGGCTGTTGGCGCTTTTCTTCCCGATATCTCTAAGCGCTTTTCTTCCCGATTTGGTGATCTTTTCACTTTTTTCATGTTCCATAATGAGAAGTGCCATAATGGCAGCAAACGGCATGTTCCGGCGCGCGCGGCGCGGTTGCGCGGCGTGCTTGTCAAGGCCGTTAATGTGTCACACCCATCGACGCTCACTGTATACATGTATTCGAATTTCCCTGGAGGCCCGCTGATGATTGTTGGCCACCATATGCGAACAAATTCGCGATTTTCCGCGACACGACCCTCTATGCATATTCTTGTGCAACTCAGGTTCTCCGTGTGACCAGCAGCTCATGCTTGGAGTTGGTGACACATCGCTACCTCGTTTCTACTACGACATCATTGAGGATGACTGCCTGCCGTTCAACTACACCGGCATCGGAGGAAACGAGAACAATTTCCCCACTCGTGCCCAGTGTCTCATTACCTGTCCAGGTAAGTGGACCTCGTGCAGCCCACGGTACCGAAAACTCATTCCCAAGGACTGTTTGCAGGTTATCGAGGTTACTGCCCTCACGGCAAACCCCACATCGTTGGTGGCGTGATGACCCAGTGTGGAATTGACACATCGTGTCCGGTGAACCATGTATGTCACGTCAGTAGACGCAACTCGAGAAGCATCTGTTGTCCTGACCCAGGTTGGTCCGAGATATGTCTCATGATTCTACGCGTGATACAATAAGAAATTCACCATTTGAAGCTCAATTCTGCGTTCTGGAGCGAGACCCAGGACCGTGTACGGGGAACCTCACTCGATACGGCTACGACACAGATGCCAATGTGTGCCGGAAATTCTCGTACGTCGCTTCTAAATTCTATGATACGATATGATAAGTAGAGTTAAAATGCGAAATTTGGTTGGCTAACCTGGTTTTGCTCCGTTATGCGCCCATGAATCCTGGGCTGGACTTTTAAGCTGTCGGCACAAGTGAGGTGCCATGAAGATGACAAAGCTAAGCCTAACCTATAGCGGCATATTTTCAAGCTTTTTTATTCCCGTAATTTTCATTCGATGTCGGATATTTCATATCTAATGACCAAATAGGGCAATTTATACTGGATGCGTGCGACCGACGCGACTATATGATGAAGAATAGGGGCTAGTCGCATCGCAGTCGCAGCTCAGTCGCACGCGTTTACGGTCTCGCGACGGCCGCGCGTTCTTTTTATTGAGAATTTCATGCCGCAATTTTCATAGAGAATCTTTCACAGATGGATGCGTGCGTCTGACTAGTATAAATTGCCCTTATGACGTAATTTTTTTAAGATGGAGCCTAGATGGATCCGGTTTTTTTCACAGATTTGAAATTCTACATCAAATTCAAGTGACTTTCTCTCGTTCACTGAAGTTATTTTCTAGGTATGGCGGCTGTCACGGCAATCTGAATAGCTTCAAAAGTCTTCAACGATGCACAGAAATATGTTGCGGCAAAGGATACAGCTGAAATCCTTTTCCGAAGTTTCACTCGGTCTTCCGAACGATTTCGTATCTCACATTGAGAGCTTGCTGTTTTTGAGTTCAAATGGGTTCATGTTTGACGGTGTTAGTACGGACGTTTTTTGTTTGTGACTTTGTTGTGGTGTGTTACTTTCTGTTGTTTTGTGTTGATGGAACGTGTACTGTAGTGCTGGTGTTGTTTTGTTTGGTATTAGTCATGAAACGTGCTTCAAGGATGAGCTTAGCAGCATGACTGACACAGCTGTGGTGAGGTAAGTTTAACCGGGCACTGTTTCCGAGCGAGGCATAAAACGCTTAAAACAGTTACCCACAAGGCAGTTCATCTGGAAAGTGCGCCTAGCTTGGAAACAGTGCAGGGTTTTGTGCAGCTCCTGCTTGTTGGGCCAGGATACTGGCCAGCCGATCGGTATCCTCGTAGCCTGACCTTGCTATCGTCTCCTCACCAAGCATGGCTTCCGCTTAGCTTACCCGCCTTCAATCCTGGAAGTTCGACAACTATCCAGAACTTAACTTGCTTTGGGTGGACTAACATCATCTGTTTCGATAACATCGCCGACCAAATGATTTCTCCTTTTCCCTGTTTCTCGGCTGTTCTTATCGTTGATTTTATTCCAGAAGAATTGTGCTTGCTGTCAATTGACCGAGGCGCTTGCGGAGGTCGACAGACTCGCTACGCTTTCAACCGCCAAACTGTAAGTTCTCGCTGTCATTCGCATTCTCAAGAAAAAATATCAAAAATCACACTCAAAGAGGTTTCTCTCGAAAAACTTTTTTGAACAAAAATATTCTGAAGAGCCATCGGCAAAATATCCTAGTGATACAGCTACGAATTCAGTATTAGCTTGGTCCGCGTGTGGAGTGACTCACCACCAAGATATTGTTCGCGACGCAACTTAGTTTAGAAGTAGGGATGCAAAGACAGCACCCATAGAACTTTTTCCTCCTGAAACGAACCATGCCCCGTGTAAATGTATGGTATAGTTCATTCAACCGGTAGTCGGTACTGGCAAGAGGACCCTGGACTGAGACGCGGTCATTTTCAATCAATATCAAGTACGCTTGGTAGTGCACAACCGCACAGCGTCCCTCCAGTCTGTAAATGCCTCAACACCGCTCTTCCCTCAACCGCCTATACTGTCTCAATAATGCGAAAAGAATAGAATGATCACCACCAACATAGGGAAATAGTGCGGCGCAGGCCACGTTCACAGCCAGTTGACATTGGATAGAGCCAAAACGATACGCCAGTTTACGTATGCCTAATCATTAGTGAAATACTTCTTCCATTGCGGGATCCATGAACGTCCATAGGCTACACTTTGCCGCGCATCCAAACGAGCAGAAGGCGCCTCAAGGGTTTCTCTTATGATAAATTCACCACTGAAGACTGAGTTCTCCTTCAAGGCCCGGGTGTACGATATCAATATCTCAAACTCGGAAAAGGTACATCTAGACCATAAAGGGGTTTAAGATAATGGTTCAAAGGAGTTTTGGCGTGCCTAAAATCTATCCAGAAGATTCTTCATCGCATGTAGTCCTCACAGGTGCTGTCGGTTTAAGATGAAGTAAAGTGGAGTTCCATGCTAGCGATCGCTACTGGAGCTGTTTGGGTTGCATTTTTTTTCTCTCAAAATTAAGATTCACTGTAGGGAATATATTGTTTTTTTAACGTACCAATCTTGCGTGAATGAGGTACAGTCTTTCTCAAAAAGACAGACGGATTGCGTGACTGCACCATCGCGGCGGGATCTGAACGAGGGATGCGGAGAGAGCATGCTCCAAACGAGAGGGTCGAGTAGGTCCCGCCGCGATTCTGCAGCCGCGACGCTAAGAAACCGCACGCGCAATCAGTCTATCTTTTCGACAAGGACTGTACCTGCGCGGTATTTATGAAGGATCTCAGCAGATAGTGAAATAACTATATTTCAGAGCCAATGCGTGCCGTTCGACTACACCGGATGCGGAGGAAATCTGAACAACTTTGTATCGATGATGGACTGCATGGCCACGTGCGGCAACGTGGGATTCCGACGATAACCGCTCGCGCCGCGCACCAGCCATCGTTCCGTGGACACCTCGCTCTCGTCTTCGTTGTTGAACAACTGCTCTTCTCCTCGCCTAGTCACTTTCGGACGACGTGTTCATCGAATCTTTGGCCTTATCTATTGACTATGATTGTCTATGAACGTGTTTGTATGTACGTACTGTCGATATTTATGATCAGCTGCAAATCTCTATTCACTGTCTAAGAATGTCGTTCTTTCATTGATCACGGATGATTATACTGCTCGAATACACGGGCTTTCCTCGTGTGCTCATGCTAGGACAAGTTGTTTTAGCAATGAATTGTATAGTTTAAAAAGATTTGAGACTCTAACTTCGTGTATGCTCCTAAATTTCTAGCTCGATCAACCATCCCATTCCTCTCCACACCAACAGACATCTAGAAGACTTTGGCCCGTAGTCACGAACGCACACGGGAATGTTGTAACCTACCCACTCTTCTAGAGTGGACGATTTTTCAAGGTACAATGGGTGCACTATGTTAGAGAGACTCTCTTCAATCGGCGATGCTGGGTTGTGGTAAGGGTAGCAAGCTGTGCCACGTTTTGATCGCGAAACTCCACTCTGAATGAGCGGGAAGCTCATAACCTTTCCCAGAGAGTTCACGAATACTGGCGCTGGCAGTCCAGCCCCAAGTAGCGAGATGAGTACCAGCATTTGCAGTTTGCGATGCTGATCTCAAATACGCTTCTCTCATCTGCTATGGAGCCCTGCGTGAACAGATAAGGAGCAGACCTTCGAATTCCCCAAAACGAACAGGTTTCACTCCTAGGATAAATTCTGCTCCGTGAAAAAGGTCTCAAACCAATTTTGGAAATTTTGATTGCTTTCAGATAACTGGTCAGTGTAGGGACCTTACGAGATTTTAGCAGAAAATCGGAATCCAAATCTGGATACTTTGAGTACTCTACAAAAAGCCATGTAACTGAGCCATGTAAGATTACACAATCCCAGCTAAGCGGCAGCTTAGAGGCAGGGTGCCACCTAATTTTTGTACTACATAGAACTACTAGCAGATCTGCTGATTCCGGCGGAACGCACACGTTTTCGGATAGGGGTATTTCATCGTTTGTTGAACCAAATGAACGTGTAAAGCTGCTGATCTTATCGACCGGAAACATTCAACATCGACATTCAAGATTTGTTAGTGAACACTGCAGCCGTGGTGTACAGTCAGTAGTACAGATGGTGCGCTCCGACCCAGTGGTTTGCTAGATCTGCACTTCAGACCCTCTCATAAACTAGGCTTTCATCGTTTTTATGACTGCTGATGTACCTTCCGGGGGTGTATGTCAGGAAGAACGATAGCTGGCAATAGTTGGCTGCAATGAACCCGTGTGTCAATATCCCATGCAATTGTAGCCCCGCCCCTAGATAAGTGATAGAGATTTACAGGCACTGCAGTTGCATGTAGGTTAATTTTCTTTCTTTGCTGGAGATGTTTATTACCTGAGTAAACAAAATTCATCTGGATGAAAGTAGATAAAACTCATTTTTCATGAAATAGTGATGGATAATCATTAGGAGTTACTACGTTTTTGTCCCAAATCCTAAAATTCCATATCCAGATAACCCTAAACCAAGTAGAACCTTTGTTTCTTTAGACAGAGTACATAGACTACTATGCGCACGATGCAGGATGGGCGTGGCAACCTTTGCATGGGACGCGCGGTGCAGCTGGCAGCTGTCACGATCTATCGTTCTTCTTGACCGTCACCCACCTTCCGGTATCAACATGGTGGGAAAATCTATATAGGAACTGTTGAACACACGGAATGAGGGGGTCACTGCCTTTCGAGCAGCACAAAGTTACAAACTTGAATTAGAACTATAACCTGCCTTTACCTATGAGTAGCGGGCAATGGCGGACGCAGAAAGTGGGCGGGAGGGGGGAGGCGTGGGAAAAAAATTGGGGTCTCCGCTGTTTTGGGGACCCAGACCGAGAATAAAATTAATAAAAATATTAATTTCAATAACAAATAATAAATAATCAATATTTAAAAAATAATGATAAAAATAAACAAATAAAAATAAACTAACATAAGATTTTTATTTGTATTGTCATGCAATTTCAAAAATTTGGCGACCCATTCTCGGGGGGGGGGGCCCCCCCCCCCCCCCCCCCCCCCCTGCGTCCGCCACTGGTAGCGGGATATTTGACAATTGCATATCAGATTTGACACTTTCATGAGGCTGAAACTTATGTGCTCGTAACATCTGATGTAGTTCCAAAGCTACATGCAAGAACCCACATCTCACCAGCAGTTTTACAATAATTACGAAATGCCCGGACCACCAATATGATGGTTCAACGGAAGTATCAACTGCAGACGAAGTGCATACAACCGTAACGGGGTGGTTTTTTAGTGGCGTTTTGTAGTGTACAATTTTGTAGCGGTTTCCTAGTTCATGACGCAGTTGCCCTGATCAAAATACGTCTATGGAAGAAAATAATGAGCATTACGCTCATCTACCAGCTGTACTCAACCACTGCCTTGTGACTGTATTCGTCCACCACTGTTACACTAACATACCTCAATGACAAGCAATGAAATGGCAAAATTTACCCACAATCATGTGCAAGAGAAGCCAGTGCTAAAGAGCGCTTATATCCAACGATTCAACTCTCCGCGCACTCTCATGGAAATAAACCTTCATTCACAAAACTTGTCGGAATAACTTGCAATGAAGTCAGATAAGGAAAAGACTGCAGATTAATAATGGTTGTGAGCCAAACGTTTTCAACATGCCAGAATGAGAAAGAAAAACAAACATGGCAACAAAATAAAGTGATTCACATCAAACTAGTAGGAGTATTGCGACAGCCTGAAATAGAACTTCAAGAACAGTATTGCGACAGCCTGTTAAATTTCAGGTACAGTATTGCGACAGCCTGTAAAAGCTCGAGAAACAGTATTGCGACAGCCTGTAGGCTAAATCTCAATGTAATGTGGACCCATCGAATATAGCGTGAGAGCTACATAATGATGTAGTCAAAGTATTGCGACGCCTGCGAGTTGAATCTCAGAAAATAACAATGAGTCATAAGAACTTTTCGAGTACTGTGAGACCACAAAATGAGCTAGTCAGAGTATTGCGACGCCTGTAAGTGGAACTTCAGGAAATTACAACGAACCACAAGTATTCTTCGAGTACTGCAAGTGCCCAAAATGAGCTAGTTGGAGTATTGCGACGCCTGTAATTCAAAACCACAGAGCACGATATTGGGTGTACCCTTACAACATTTACAGATTCAGATCATGGAGACAAAAACAAAGTGGAGACAACAACAAACAAAAACTACAGCTGGTACAGGTTATTGTTTTTGTTGACTTAAAGTTTAGAGGAGAAAAATGACGACACCCAGAACATGGAAAAATCAAAATAGAAACAAAAGACTACCGGACAAGATGAACGATTAGAAATTGGAGGAAGAAAACTAACTTCTTTCAGTAACTATTGAATAAACAGAACAAAGCAACAAATGAGCATAGCAGTGAGCGATTGTACGGACGCTGCATCAAGGCCTGCTGCCACGATACCCTCCACGGCCCTGCAAAATGATAAACTACCCGCCAAGAAATATTTAAAGGAACAATCAAGCGCACTTCGGAACTACGCGAATCGCGCATGTTTCCTCCTCCATATCCACCGCGTCCGCGAAACCCATCTCGGGAGTCCCGATCTCGCTGGCCATCTCGCGGTGCATCCTTATCAAAGCCACGACCTCCCACTCGCCCGTTGCCGCGGGTCCCACCTCTGCCTCCACCAAAACCGCTGCCTCTCTCCGCTTCAAAACCTCCTCTTCTTTCGCCGAAAGACTGATCACCGCCGGGAGTGTTCTCCTTTCCATAACCACCACCCTTAATAGTACTTCGGGGTTACATGGTTTTTTTAATTATAAATGAATACAAATACGCGGTAGGATCACAAAGAAAATAGTGAATGCGGTTTCGAGAACTGCGCAGATGTTGATAAACAACGTAGTACACAAGATCTGTTACAACAATCAACCTCCTTCCTGATAAATGAGTCGGACGCTTTTCTACGCAAGTATCCCAATGTGATACAAAACGTGGTTGGCTAAAGCTACATGCTATAAAAATCGAAACTCACAAAACCGCCGAAACCGGATGAAGTCGACGAATCGAACCCGCCCGACAAGAACTTCTTCTTAATTAAGATAGTATCCAAAACAGTATCTTCACTGAAAACCAGTCAAAATAACATATTTACCTGAGCAGTAGCTCTTGCGTCTTCCACATCTGAACTTTCCATGGCTTCCTAAACGGTCTCAGGATGACTTGACGTTGAACCAACACAAGCAAAGATTTGAACTACTGTTCATATACAGATCTACTACATCAGCTCATTTGCATCAAAATATGCAGTTACTACGCTTCTGCTCGAATCCAGGCACGGCAACACGTGATTTTTGTAAGCGAAACAAAAAATTTCGGAAGGAAAACTAGTGAAACAAATAACCTGTTCATGAATCGGTTCCAGACGAGATGGTCTGTGCCTGACATCACCACGTTCCTCGAGGTCTCTGCGGGCCTTCTCTGAAACACCTGGGAATTTGCAGTAAATTCCGATATTGACGACATGAAAACTTTTTTGTAAATAAAAGAAGTAAATATGAGGTGTTAGATGGTAGCCCAAGTCCTCGTGCCACACAGCAAATTTAATTAAGGTGATGACAGCCTACTTAGTTTTGAGCAACTAGCCACCTAACATTGAAACAGTCGCTTATCACGCACAAGCACACTTATTCAGCAAAAGAGGAACTATGAAGCACAAAAAATAACGAAGCGTCTGAAGTGGGAACACGTTCGATGCGTCGCTGTTCACTATAATTCTTATTGAGAAATTAAACATAATGATGTTGAAAGCAAGATTCCATGTCATAGCGTTTTTGCATGTTTAATACGAACGAATTCATGTACAAAAGTGTATAACGGGAGCCAATTTGATTATTGCCACTGTTCAAGGGAAAATTCGAGGACTCCTTCTTTGAAATAGTCCCTCCCTGCGGAAGAATGCCTATCTTTCTTCCTTACTTGAATTATCTGAACTCTAATATTACTAAACTGACACATTCTTGGTAAGAAATACGTGTAAGAGAACGCAAAATGTCTTGATACTTACGGCATGAGTCTCGTGATGGCGTGCCTCGCTCACTAGTGTCACGATTTGGACTGTTACTCATGGTAATCTCACTTTCAAAACCACTACCCGCAGAAACTGTGGAATCCTTTGCCTGAAAGCAGAACTGTGAAAGAGAGCCCAGTTACATGAATAATGCGAAGAATGAAAAAGAATGGTCAGAACTATGAGCACACTGAATGAATTGACTCTTATATTTATAAAAAAAAATTAGAGAAAGATTCACGCAATAATCACTTGTTTAAAATACTCGAGGTAGAAAATGGTCTCACCTTGGGAACATGTTCCGGGACAGATCCTACTCTATCCTTAGTAGAGGCATATGATTCACACTTCAACGAGTCCCCTTGGGATGAAGGAGTCTCCGCTACGTCTTCCCAGACATCCGTATCCAGTGGAGCTGCATGCACCGCTCCGGAGGAATCCAATACAGCGGAATCTTTCTAAACAAGAAGATTTGCTAAGTGTGCTGCATGGCTGATCGCAACTAACCTCCGTTTCCAGGGTAGCTTTACCCTTTGTCTGCCCGCCTTCATCAGAAATAATTTTCGCCTGTAGAAATACTATAAAGGTGAATGAAGCTATAAAAAGATTTAAAAATTAGGAGAGAAGGATAACCTTAGCTTCAGCCACTTTAGGACCCAGTGAGTGACACCCGGCAATGTCATCATCCGTGGAAGTATTCGAAAATTCGGGATCACTTTCCAGAGAGGTAGACAAAACCATTCCACGAGTAGAGGGGAACGGATTCGACTGCAAAGACCCAGTTCCACAAAACTAACAAGATAACTAATATAAGCAATAAAACATCTGAAGTGAAAACCCATGTTACCTGCTTGCGTGAGACACCGCTAAAGCAGCTTTCCCTTGCACCCGGGTCTGTGGCACATTTCTCTGGTTTGGATGTAGGTTTTGACGAAGGGACTGCTGGACCAGCACATTCAGATAAAATTTTATGCAACATTGCTTTCCCGGGGCTCATGACGCGTGGTGAGTCATTCTGTAATTTGCAATCTTTGAAAGATGGAACATGAAAAATCTCCTGTAATGCTCTACGCTTACGAAATCCACCTGCACACGGCTTCCGCCAAGGTGTTTCGTCGATTCCATCGCTGTGTTTTTTGCTCCAACATCACTAATTCCCTGTTCTTCCTCAACAGAGCTGCCAAAATCCTGAACATGGAAATGAAAAAGTTACCAACTCTCTGTGTATCGCAACTTTCGAATGCGTAAATGACTCCGGCGGTCAGTATGTTGGAAAGTTCAATTTTTCCGAGAAAGAATTTATTGCTGATCTTTAGTACTTATAAGGTACCGCACAACCAAAACCGGGGTTTTGGGGAGGTAAAACTAATATTCAATCGTAAAATAGGGCGAACACGCCAGATTCCAAGAAATTGGGGTGCTGCTTCCCGCTTGATGCAGGAAGGGCAGTATGGATGGCTCTCATATGAGTATTCAAAGTTGTAAATGTGACAAAGAAAAACGCTTGAAAGTTCGCTTTGCAAGTAACCGGAAATATCATGCTGAAATTTCCTTCGTGTCTATATGTGCACTTTTCTCATGTTTGAAACACGAGAGAAGTGCAGACGAATACACGAAAAAATTACAAAAACGGTTAACTTCGAAGTAAACTCAGAAGAAAAGAAAACAAAAAATAAGGAGTTGGAAAGACCTGTTCTTGTGATGCCAAAGCCGATGGATCAGTTGTTTGATCTGTAACGAAAATTCCATGAAATATCATAAATTAGTGCATATATCCATTAGAATGATGAAGAATAATTTCATTACCTACAACACAATATCCCTTCGGCTCTCCTACACTGCTTTTTTCTCTGATAGTTTCTTCTGCGTCTAGACCGGGTGAAACTGCTCCACCAGGGTTCCAAGAACGGCCACTCATACCAGTTTCTTCATGTGAGGGCGCTGGCACACCTATAACATCGAGGAATCATCACATGGAGACAGAGAGAAATAAAGACAATACCCTTGGCAGGTTCCCAAAGCAAATGTTCGTCATTTCTTCCATCAAATGTAACCTTACAAGGCCCGCTTTCAAAGTCATCTTTCTTGCTGACCTGAAGTGAGATGAAACCAGAACTACAGCTTACGTGACTGCTCAAAATCATCACTTGTCGAAAACCGTGTCAACTACACCTACAGTGGACTCCAACAGCACACTAGTAGCGTCGCCAGAATTGTCACCGCTGGCGAAGTCATCACTAGACAACCACTTCGTCCTGACAGACGGGTTTTGCTGAAACAGAGAACTAACATAAACAGAAGCGCCAGAAACGCTAAGGGTGGTAATCCTTCTCAATCTAAAAGTGTAACACTTCGTTGATAGGAATCAAAAGTTTTGCACATCACCAATAATCGCTACTTCAAAGAACAGCGCTGAAGCTATTAACATTTGACCTTTCAATACCTGAGAATTGAGCACAGCAGCATCGATTCAGCAAATATGCACATTGCTGCCCAAAATTACATAGCCTTTTCAATTTTCCTCCATAACTTTTGTTGACGTAAATCTTGACTTAACGTGAAGCCTTGAAGTTTAAACTTTTATGATAGTTGTAGAGACTCAAAATCCGTTGATTTTGATAATTCGAACTTTAAGACTTTACGTTAAGCTGAGCTTTGCTTTAACAGAGGAAAGTTGAAAAGGTGTATAATTTTGGTCGGCACTGTATACCTGTTCCAGGCACAAAACACTTATTTCACGAAATTTGAATAGCTCCGCAAAAATAGCTACACGGAAAATATCTTACCCAACTGAAAAATGTATCAATGAAAAACTCTTACTGATGAGAAGTCAAGGTGATCGTCAGATATGATCTTGGCACATTCTGTATCATCAACTGCCTCAACAGGAGCCTCTGGTACCTATAGAACTACTGTTACAGCAAAGATTTTCGCACAACACCTATTTGTTGCATCAGAAGTCAGAGCTTCATCAAATGAGAGAATAATAGAAGGCCGGTAATGAGAAGGAAGACAGGTTCCAAGAAAAAGTACAGATAAACCCACTTGTCCACTTTCTTGTTTCATATCATCGGTGTCTGAAACAATGGTAGTGAATTCGTTTTTGATTATTGGTATTTCAATGTTGGGGTTTCTTCATTGAAAGTTCACTGTTCTTCTAGCTATTCGTTACAACATGCACGACTGGTCGTGCTTCACCGGTCAAGCATGCTGTCACGAATGTCATCAATACGTTACAACTGTCTTCAGCAGTGGAAGATAATTAACACCCATGTAACTACAGCGATGTAAATCTGTCACCTAACTGGGGACGGGGATACAACTGCATGGGATACTGATGCATGGGTCCGTAGCAATATTGCCAGCTATTGCTCTTCCAGGCACACACCCCATGCTATTGATACATCATTGGGGGCAGCTGGCTTTTTTTCGCAACAAAGAACTTTAACTGTATAGCATAATGTTGGAAACGAAGTACTAAACCGAAGCTGACGTCTAACTAGACCTGACCTTCTATTTTTGACTTTTGTTGGCTACATTGGTCCTGTAGATGTTGTTGAAAAACAGGTGGGACTTCGTCGGTGTGCAGCTCATTAAGTTCACTGGAATCGACGGCTTCGGCTTCCAGCTCCTCATGTTCGAGACTATCCACTGATGGCTCATCAAGGACATCTGTGGCTGTTACATCTTGCTCTTTCGGACCAACCTCGGCTTCGCACTGCTTAATGGGTTGCTTTCCATCTATTCCTGAACAGCAAGCATTGAAGGAAATAGAAATCGTGGGATCTAATGCAAGAAAGGACCTGCACCACCATGTTCCCGTTCCCTACAATACTTCACTCCAGCCATCATTGTCTCCACTTGCTCGCATACCGACCGGGATGGTGCCACTGACAAGACATCTGCAGTGGGTGTTTCAAAGATCTCACGGCATAAGACGTTACGTGAGTTTGACATCAGAATCGATCATACACGTTAGCAAAGAAGTTCATTCACCATTTTGATCCGAACTTCGCTCGCTCGAAACCAACACCTCACTATCTGGAGCGGAAACCTCTGGTTCGGAAGGAGATTGACCACTTTCTTTCTGTTCCACCTCCTTGCGTGGCCTGCAATGAGACAGAAATCGCAACTTCAACGTCCTGTTTGGCGCGCAAAACAACTATCACAAAGTGCTTCGCAGTCCATGGAATAGCCGTAGATGCAAGGAAGGAGAAGTTCGTGGCATTTCTATCTTACTTCATGATTTAGGATGCTAGATTTTTGTAATAGGCTAGCTCTGTTAGAGCATCCTCGTCGTTGTTGCATGAGGAAAACACTATTCGCCAACATCTCACATGTTTTGGATTGCTCAGTTAGAAAAAATGGTGGATCAAAGAGTTCTGTGGTGCTGTACGTTTGCGAAAGTGAGCTTGAAAAGCCTATAACACGCACGTTCTACTGGTGCTTCCAAATTACTGAAAGGCACCTCGACTGTGCAAGCAGGTGAGTAATCGTGTATAATGCCAATCAAAGAATCAAGCGATAAACTAGGAAGGAAATCGAAAAACATAATTTCAGAAAGAAATGCCGAAGAACATGGTGTGGCGTGACATTCACTCAATGCCCACCAACCACAACATGAACGGAAGAAACTCCCGTCACGTAAGTATCACACATTTCAAGAACTCACAGCTGATGGGAGAGATCGCGGAAGTAGTCTTCCTCCAAACACTGTTTATCACCAGACGTCTTCGCAGATCCATTAGCACCTTTGCTTACAGGAACATCCTTAGCAGTGTGGGAACGATTAGGCTGCAACATGAAAATTAATACGAAAAAAAAAACACCCTCCAACTTCTTCTGTATTTTTAATGAAACCAAAACCGGTAAATGTAACACTGTTTACACTTCTTTGTTAACATATCCTACTTTATACAAGCATGAATGTGCAATGTGAAAATGTTAGAGGGTGAATCATAAGCCTTAGTGATTTCTCACTTGCATTTTTCGAAGGACTTCAACTTGCGACTTTCGTGCGGAATGGACCACTGTGATCCTAAGCACTACAGCAACAAATACGTAGAATGCGGCCTTCTCAGTTGTACTGTGCTTGGCTCTACAGCACCCAAAGGCCGCCGACTGGTACTTCGGTCGTTTTTTTTTTGGCCCCTACGTGTTTGTTCCGCGTCAGTGCCAGGGAATTCCGATTACCTACTATTCTGAAGGAAGATCGCTCAAGCGAAGCGCTGGAAGAGGAAGACTCCCAACCTATGACGTAGCTCCCCAAAAGATGAGGATATCTGCCACATTACAGCAAAAGAAAATACCCAAAGACAGAAAGTAGTCAGAAACACGATTTTGTCGCTTTTATTACGTTACCTATATTCCTTATGCGTAATCGGTAGTTTTCCTGAACGCCGAGGCAGCGTTCCACTTTTAGGAGCGGTTCGGAGCCCTCGCTCAGCTGTGTGAGGACGCCGTTCGTCAGGGGTAGGCTCAGGTATTCGTTTTTATGGGGTTTTCTTTATTGTTTAATATACTGTTGTAATAGAGGCCTGTGGCGGACCGATGTTGATAGGACGGACCCCCACGCCTCGCCTTCTGCACGTTTTGCCCGCGCATGCTTGGAGTCGTTATGTTTCACTTTTTTTTGTGTGTTTCTTACTTGCCTTTGGCTCCGTAAAGAGCTGCTTGTCTCAAGTAACCGCCAAAATCGCCTACCTGAACCTAATCCTGACGAACGGCGTCCTCCAACAGCCGAGCGAGGGCGCCGGACCGTTGTTACAAGCGGAATGCGCCGCGCAAGCGCCGCAAGATCTGCTCGCACGTACCGATTGCGCATAAGCACTATACAAAAGCATCCTCTCCAAGACTAGTGCAAACACATGTTCATTATTTTTCTTCATTATTTTTCTGAGAGAACTTCCGCTATCACTGTGCTCCCTATTCTTAATGAATATCCATCAAGAACTTTCAAGTCTGACTCGCGCTAATGAATATAGTAACGAAAATTCTATTATTATACTATGTTGTTGGGTATCTACGAGAGGTGAAGTAAAACACTGATACCTCAGCAAGAGGTGATGCTATCTGCGCGAACTCGTAATCCGTTACACCCTCGATACCAGCACTTTCTGCCAAAAGGACACCTCTCCTTGAGCATGAAGGAACTGAAAAACAGTATAGAGATCGGGAGCATCATGCACTTCTCCAAGCCTAGAAATATTCAAGGACTTTCGTAACATCAACTCAGCAGAATTCAAGTGGGTAGATGCGCAGCTAACAATAAGTGAAACCAAGGTGGACAGTCCTTAAATAAAGCAGCAAATTGAGCTAGTACGCTTGTCTACTACACTCTGCTATGATATATTCATGATGTTCTCTGCGAGATTGATACAGGTGAAAACGAATGTTCCCAGAGGAGGAGAGAGGGATGAAGTTAGCCCCCTAAAGGGTTGGCGAAACTTTGAAATTTGTGCAGAAGAAGAAAGACTTCTGTGTCGGCTCATTTTCAAAACCATATTCCTAAGACTGTTTTTACGACTTCGATTTTCACTTGACTTCGATTTTTAAACGCTTTACTTCTTAAATCCCAGCTAACTAAAAGCCAACATCATCGACACTCCGCTTTTTCCATGCATACCCGATGTCTGACAAGGGGGCTAGTTCTTTGGAATATCCTATCATTAAGAAAAAAAAACCTCTGTAGTCAGTGGTGCTGTGACTGCTAGCATCTGGTGTATCCATGATAGAAATAGCACATAACTGGCCAAGGATATTCAATACACGCTCATCAGCATGCGAAGACAGCATCCCTGAAAGGAAGCTACTCAAATATGGGTGGTAAACACCAACAATGCATCTTACCCTTAGTAAGCTTTCGAACGAGACTCATGCCCGTGTGATGGTCGATGTAGGGATTCTCGATCAGCTCATCAATTCGCTGACAAGGACGGCCAAAAATAGCCTCGAGAATTGAACAAACAAGGTCGCAAGCAAAGACAAGAAGTCCCTGAATTGAAAAAAAAGGATAAGGTAGCTGTGGTATCACATCGTTACTCCAAACGTCTTAATTGTTTTCACATACAAATTTTGAACATCTGACTTGGAAAAAAAAAATGGAACAACAACTGAAGTACCGACCGCAAAAATCTGCCACTATGCTTGCTTCAAAATTCTGGACCCTCATGAGATTCCGATTAAAATTCAGTATAACTCGATACTGTAGACTTCTATATTTCTTTCGAGGCCTGTTTCAACATTCAATCAAATCTTGCGGAAAGAATGTTCTACATCCAAGTTTCACCGATCTACAGTCAACTCCAAGAGGTCGTAGACAAGAGGCGGGACCGCGCGGCCCACTCTGGTTGTCTGTTGCACCGAGGCAGCGGACTCGTTGGGCAGAGACGCGGGGAAACCCATGCACGGTGATTTCCCGCTGCCTCGGGAGGTGCAGCAGACAACCAGAGTGGGCCGCCCGCGGTCCCACCCCTTGTCTACGACCGATTGGAGTTCACGGTATCTGCACAGTCATAAACCACTGGTGATGATCTGGATCAGATCAAAAGTTATCACATAACCAAAAGAAAAAATATCACCGGTCTTTTTGTAAAAATTAAGTATGGAAGCCGAACGACAACAAAAGCTGTAATCAAGAAACACAGCCATAGTTGTAGAGTTCTTACCTAATCAAGTTTAAATAAAACTCTACGCTACAAAGCTTAAATGGAGCGCTTTCATGAGTTTTGAGCAGAAAATATGTTTTCCCGGACACATGAAAAGACTTCAAGTTACAAAAGAAACAGTTTTCAAAAGAAGAAAAACTACAAGTTCTCACTCGACAGATAGGATTGAAGGTGGTATCCTCACGAAGCACAGCGCGTATGCTCTCAATTGAACTATGAAGACTGCGCTGACGGTAGACGTCTTTGGAATCAGCTACCTCTACGAGAGCAACTCGTTCTAGCCACATTTCTATTAATCCTCCGATATACCCTGAAAACGCAACACTTAAGAGACTTACAACACGTACTGTTTGATGATGAGAGTAAAGGATGTTCGCCGCTTATGAATCCATTCATAAGGAGCGTTTCCCCCAGACGTATCTGGTACCAATCTAGCGAATCTGTGATGGTACAAAGTCTAATTGCTGTAGCGAAGATCGTACCACCAGTAGTTGGCTCGAGAGTGGCGACTCCAGTTCCTGCGCCACAGGGGCTCAAACGTTGTTAGATTTCTGAGCATAAGGCTCTCACATATTATCATATTATCGTGGTTCCGATTTTTCAACTTTAGCAATGATGAGACAAACACATTTCGATGGCTGACCCAAGTGTATCTCGGAACTCACTCCTGCACGCGGCAATAGAAGAGTTACAAACGTGGAGAAAAATAATACCATTTGGGTGCTGCTGCAGTTTTGATCCCAATCTATCGGATTCATCACTTTGTTTCTTCCATCCCATAGATGCGGGTTTAGCATGGAAGATCATGCGCGTTGCTTCTGAGAGCAACTTCATCGCCATCTGTAACTATTTTATCAGAAATGAAATGAAAGCTGGTTTGAAACATACTACCGCAAAAGCCCGGTACTACGATAACAAACATGGAAAAAAAGTGAAAGAAGGAAAGAACTCACTGGATATACAATTTGTTCCAATCCGCTGAAGAATGAGTACTTGTCCAAGTGAGCAGCTGCATTTTCAGCAATGAGGTTAACTGCGGCGAAATTACGGTAGGCGAGAGCATCAGCAATTACATAGCGGACATTCTGAGCCAACTCCAAACGCCCAATCTGCAGATCGCTTCCATAAAAGGAGAAAAGCTCAGAGGTCAAAAAATTTAAATAAGACCGAACACACCAATTTTTTCTTCAGTATAGCATGTTCGTTGAGAGCAAAGTCAATCCTCAGAATACGATAACAACTGAGCTAAAAAAAATGTAATACGGATGAATTTCTCGTGGACGCTACTTCTAACAAATAGACTAACCAATGATACTGCATCATAATTTTCTTTAGGCAGAAGAACATACCTGATCGATACAACGAAGCATACGACGTTGGAAGAAAGGAGATATCGCACCGTTTGTTAACCTGCAAATTGAAAAAAAAAACTTGCCCATTCACCTGATGATGCCAAATGAATGCGCAGTTCTACATGAATGTGCTACTACTCTTTACTACTTTGATGCCTCAAAAGCTGCTTCCATCTTTGCATTATCTCGAAGAACAGATTAGCACACCACTACGGACAACCACACTGCGCCAACGGCAAAACATCTACAGACGGCGCAAAATACGTTAACAAATGGTACAGGCGGCTCCACAGAATTATACAGTGGACTTACAGTGGGACTACAGGCTATCAGCTTAGCAGCGTCTTTCGCTTAGATCCCACCGCCCTCCTCTATCAGTACCACAATGGAGTCACCGTTTACGGAACGTAACAACAGATTTGGAGCCCTTTTTCCCGTATTTTTGGTCCAACCTCTAGTTTTAGCGTTATTGGAATTTTTCAAAATGTTGGACTTTCACGAATAGCACGCAAATAAACATGATAGGACTTTCCACAGCAATTCCGCCGCGATCAAGTCCTCCGTACAAGAAAAAAGGTGCTTGATGTAGTGAAAAAAAAAAATGAAATCAACTATTCTGTATGTGCAATTAGACGGCAAGCACGGCTCCACACCGAAGTTCTACTACCCCTTGCTTTTTCACACTGATGCGGACAATTATTAATTTTAAAAAAATCTATTCCTTCAAAATGCTCATCGTTCTAGTCATCACTGTGTAGTCTTGGTAAAAAAGAATTCCGGTGATCTGTTTTTCAACCGCACTTTAATGAAGAATCGCTGGCGCTATAAGTCCATAAATCGTGCAAAATGGTTGTCATACTCGTGCAAAGCATATTGGAGAGTCTCAGTGGACATGTCCTTGCGCGTCCTCGACCGGGAGTGAAAAAATAGATAGGATCAACAGATCATCCAATAAGCCGATACTGCCATGCAAAACCCATGCCCATGAAGAATCGAGACGGGTGCAAACGCGAAAAAATTGATGATATCTATAAATCGATGTCTTCGTTCAGAGTGGATATCATATTCGTATCTGACGTATTGGAGAGCACAGGAAAGATGTCTCCACCGACCTTTTCCGCCGACATCTGGTGGTTCTACATGCAAAATTTGGCACGGATCGGTTCATCCATGCGTGCTACCAGCACCAGAGGTAAAGCCCTACACATCAACGCTGCATTCGCTCAGAATGCGAACCTTTGTAATCGCTTCGTTGCTCAAGAAACGGATTTTGCCCAATAAGCACTGGTTGGCAAGACGGATACCATCACGGAGACCATGGTCACACGTCACAATGCCAGGTCGAGCTTCGATAATGTAGTGAGCAAACAGCATTCCTAACACTGCCGCTATAGTCCTCGAGGAATGTGCATAGCACCCTGCGTCGCCATCGCTGGCGGCTGTGAGGGCGATGTGCATCGACTGCGGGCGGGGTATCGCGGCGGCACCCGTCGCCGGCGACGCAGGGTGCTATACCCCTCGAGGAGTGTAGCGGCTACCTAACTTTTTGTGAAACAAGCAGACCCTTTCTTGCATTTTGCAGAACAAATTACTAATTTTCTTCCGCTATTTCAGTTGGCAAATATAACGAGTCTCCACTTAGAATAACAAAAACGATGAAGAGTGAAAACGTACTCGACGATCTCACTGACTTCTGCGTTGATGCCATTTTGAAACAGATGTGAGCATTCGCGAGAGAGTTGTTCAAATATCTCCTCATCCGAAAAATAGAGCTTGGCCAACACCATTGCATCCCTAATTGAAAAACCATAACAGAAACTAATGTAGAAAACTGTTAGGCGTTGTTCACGTTTTCCGCGTGTTAAAGTTGATGCGTCGGCACATAACACAACGTAGGGAGGAAGAAGAGAATTTCTAAGAAGTAGGGAATGTTTTTGGTTTGCCGTCGCCATTGCCGCGCGAACAAACTTCGCAGACTCTTTCTTGAGGAGACAGACGGATTCTGTGACTGCACAATCGCGGCGGAACCTGGACGAGGGTTTATAGTATGCTGCAAGTGAGAGGGTCGAATAGGCCCCGCCGCGATTCTGCTACCGCGACGCTAAGAAACCGCACGCGCAATCCGTCTATCTCTTCGACAAGGAAAGAAAAAAAGAAAAGTTACAAATAGTTTCATTTTCGCAGCACCGAGACAAAACCTCGAGAAATTNAGCATAAGACGGGTCAACCCCGCCCCCTCCACATGAGGAACGATATGGGTGATGGCTAAGGATACGGTAAGGATCATCGATTCGCCGATGATAGGTGGCGCTTTTATTTTGGGAGGATGGGTGGCTCCCTTTTCGTGTGTTGTACACCATCCACAAGAATTCGTGACGATACGCGCGTATATTCTCAGCGGAAAACTCTTCCGCGCTGTGGACGCATGGAAAACAGCGCCTTCATTTCCTGCCTTCCGGCGTGTTTCACGCTGTTTCATCACTGCCTATGAGTCCTTCGTCCCTGAAAACCTTGAAATTCAGCGAAATCTTTAGCACAACAATTTCCGTTGGTGCTGCCTTTAAGTCATTTACATCCAATTATAGCACACGTCTTCTCCACTAACTGCTTAAATACTGAAAACTTTGAGCGTTTTCATCAAATGTGCACAGAAATTTCTTTGTTGTTGATGTGGATTTTCGCCTTTTCCATCTTTTTTATCCTTGAATAATTTAAGGCAGCACCTTCAGAATTTTTCTTCTCCAAGATTCCAACATGACCTTGGGTTGGTGTATCGCGTCGGGTGGTCTTTGAACTTCGGCATGATGATCCAATGTTTACACAATTCTGTTATCAACGCACAAGCTGTTATTGTCGTTTTCACCGCGGTCCCAACGTCTGCGGCTGCAGACAACGGAGACGGTGCCACGCCGCCGCCGTGCAACACCGCCGCGAGGCTGCTGCGTTGCGCCGGTTTATCGATCGTTTCTTCCTTCAGACCATGTTTTCGGCCTTTTCGTTCATTTCAGCAAGGATTTTTCACGTTTATCAGCCATTTCTTTGAGTTTTCCCCAATGCAGTCGACGAAAGATTTCCGAACCTCCTATCCGATTTCATCCTGAACTGTTTCAGGTTGATCAAGCATGTTTCTTAGGGTTTGTTCCGCCATGTGTTATTTCATGGGCTCCCAGGAACGGGGGTGCAGGCATTCAGTCACTCGTAGCATCTGCCTCAGCGAGAACTCAAAGAAATGGGTGGCAAACGTGAAAATCCTAGGTGAAATGAACAAAGAAAAGCCGAAAACGCGGCCTGAACGAAGAAACCTCTCGATAAACCGGCGCCAAACATGAGCTTCGCGGCGGCGTGGCGCCGTCTCCAGTCGTCTGCCTTAACTGACGTTTGGATCGCGGTGACCACAAGAATACATTCTTTCATTGGTCGAGGTTTCGGCGGCGCCCCCATCTACCCCTATCAGGCGACTGCGCGGGCGTGCGCGGCAGCGGACCCGTGGCCCTCCTTACAAGGGTGCCGCGTGGATCTGCGGCCGTCTTTCGAAATGAGCAACATTGCAGTGTTGGCGGCATGTGGACGCAGAACTAGCTCCTGGGTACTGTACCAAGACTGCGGTGGTAATGACTTCATTCAAAAACTGCAAGGACTGTGAAGTATTTCAGCCCAGGAATGAAAAAGATCGCAGCGAATTTGTTCAAATGTAACGGGAGAACGATAGAGTACTCTGATATGGCATTTGTAAGGAATCCAGAGATCTAATCGATTGTTCTTTTTTATAATTGTTCCATTCCTAGCTGTCTCCTTCTTCATACACTGATTCAAATTAGTGTATTCATCTATGCTTCGTGAGCTTCGACATGATTCGGTCCTTTCGTTGAAATTTGGAAACACCTGCAGTTCACTAGACTCTTACATGTTCTTCATGCTTCACTCTTCCTCTATATCGTTTTCTCTAAGAAGTGCTTTATGGATGGGCACATTGTTGATTGCTAGTGGTGATGGTTAGCTACAATACATGGGTAATGATAACGATATGGGGGGAGTGTGAGAGTAGCGAAAAGGCGCGAGTGACAGTAGATCGGGTTAGGGCCTATGTAACCATTATTCGAGCACAAATATCCAAATGCTCCCAGCGAAACTGTTCATTTTTTTCGATATCCTAAAAAAACGCACTGTTCACAAGACGTCATGGAAAAAGGGAATATGCCTTCATCTGATTAGCCATTTCGTTTCCCGAAATTGTAATGAAGGATTTGATCCCTTAAATTCCGCTATTAGCTCACATATTAAGTTCCGATGGACTCTGAATTTATATAGTCGTATACTGAGAGTAAGAGATTTGATGAAGGAGTTACGGACTAAAGTATCTACGAAAATGTCTGAAATGTCTTACCAGATGGGATAAAATAACTTCTAGAAACGTTTTGCTATAATGATCCCAGACAACGGCTTTGTGTACAGCTGCCGCAGTGCTCATTAACACAATCGCGACAACACGATACGACCCACCGGCGGGTCGTATTGTCCGTTATGTGTTAAACCTTAACCGCATTGGTATTTAGCATACTAGCAAAAGAAACCTGCGAAGTTTATGAAGGCTAAAGCACGTACGCATTTGAACACTTGAAGGACGGTGACATGCGGAGTTATGGTTGTCTGATCAGATGTTCCCCTGTTATTGCCGTTCAGTTCCTCGTATCGGTGCGCTCAAGCATCGCAAACGCACCAGTGTTGAATCTCCTAAATGACGGTCGAGAATCCACTCGATTCTTTTTAGTGGACGACCGCGGATTCACTCGAGGTACCCGCTGCACCGAGCGCGCCCGCGCAGTCGCTTGAACAAGAATAGATGGGGCCTCGGCGGCTTCGACCTCGTCAGAGCCCTGAAAGAGTCCATAGTTCTGGCTGTTCTGTGCGAACGAAGTGGTAACGAAACCAAGCGACCAGAAGATTATCTTTAACAATCCCTTTGCTCTCTCTACGCAGACGAAGAGAACCACTCTTGGTGACATACTCAATGCAGCGAGAGTTTGTTCAGGGAGGAAGAAAAAGCGTGAATTCTTCACTTGGTTCATGCTATCGCCATTTTTAACGATTGTGCCCTTGAAGGGTCTCATGGGTCGCGGAGCAACATGCAATTGCGAATGGCTCGCAAATATAATGGATACAATCAGGTTTTGCTTGCCATTTCGTTTCTTATGATGTTGGCAGAGCCATGCAGCTCTGTTTGAAAAAAGCAGACCGGGAAAGTTTAGAGACGATCGCTAAAATCCCACCAAGCAACCTGAAACACCAACTGGGAAGAATACACTGATCAACTGCATGACCACTCTGCGTTTGGAGTTAAGGAGATCCCTGACAGGGAATTAAGTTCTTGCTCGTTCACTTCCTTAAAGGCAGCGCTCATGAAAATTCTTATTTTGGAGATTCCCCGAATTTCGTGATTTTTAGGGACCTTGAACTCATAGGCAGTGACGAAATCGCATGAAGGACGTGAGAAACGCGAGAAACGTGAGAAATGAAGGCGCTGTTTTCGGGTGTCGAAAACGCAGAGGGGTGCTCGGCTGTAGGGAGTGCGTGCGCCTCGCCACGGAACCCTGATGGCGGTATGCATTCCATACATCACTGCGCTAAGCCACGTACCGCAATAGCGTTAACTGGCGTAGCGAACCCTCCAAAGCACGAGACAGCCAGTCGTGTGCGCCACAGCAATTTCGGTTCCTCTGCAGGTAAGCCATCATTATTTGTGTTCGTGTCACGTCTGTTGTGCTGAATCTGTATTTTACCAACCACATCTCAGCTATGAGTCGAAGATTTCGACTGATGCTGCCTTTATGTGCTCAAAAAATGGGAGTTCATGATACTTTGGATTACGAAGTGGAAACAACGATTCGTGCGTTTGGAACTACAGGGTGGTCCAAAAATATGGAGACAACAGTGCGATGCGCGTTTTTCGACTTATCTCGAGTTTTGGCATTTTGCATCCGTTCTTTCGCTATTCATCTGTTCATTCACACAGGTTTTTCCAAAACAGTACCTAGCACTACGAATTTTAGGAGCAGCTAGGCTGTCAGTCAAGATTTTTTTCCATCACCTAATGAAATTTTTGTGTAGTCTAGGCGCGCATCTAATGCCAACCTGTAAAATTTTGCTAGGGCATCACTGACCGGCACATCTAAGATTATAAGACTTGGGTAACAGAAAAACATCAAAGTGATTGCGGAAGACCGCTTACCGTGGTTATGAAATCCAAGATTTGGTGCGACTACGCTGATATACGCCACAGTTCGAACGTGCTGATCAGATGGAATCACCATCAGTAATCGTATGATGAGGGAGGCACCCTCTAGAATTTCAAGAATGGAGGCTTGTAGGCCTAACAAGTTTCAATTTCCTACCTAACCACCAGAAAAGAAAGAATCGGGAACAACCCTAACAGACATTTTTACCCATTTTGCACAGCAAGTCACGTCCGCTTTCTCGTAACTACACTTTTTAGTATTCATTCGTGCAAATTCCTCGTTGTGATGTTCATTGAAGAACAAAAATTGATTTTACTATCATAAACTTGCTTAATCCTCGGAGCAAAGGGCTTCTAGAAGTGTGGAGTTATCTGGGAGGAAGGCCCGTGCGCGCCACAGTAAGTGACTAGTTCGAATTCTTCACATCTTTTCTCGCCGGTGGTAGGAGAATTCGTGAGATGTGATAGTAGATTTTATTCAATAGTGAGTGAAAAATACTGCATTGGAAACTGAGATGCCAACTTGCTTCCTAACGTGAGATATGAATCGCTTGGCGTGTCTCCATATTTTTGGACCACCCTGTAATTTCGGCATGCAAGACTTTTGAGAACTTTTGGATTCATGCCGTTCGGTATTCGTTACAAGCATCACTCGATCACGCGGACTTGTGAAGAGGCGGGAAAGTTGCCGCTGGGTTATTCTTGATTTTCCATCATAGCCTGGATCGATGTTGGATTGAGGAGGTGTGCATCCAAGTACCTTAACGAATTGATTCGACTCTTTCAAGTTCTGATGGAGACGGAGCTACCGAAACGTCGGCCAATAAAGGGGTGTAACGACCCCGTGCGTTGCTTACAGAAGTATATAAATATGATCTTGGTGTCTCGTCTATGACAAGCACGGATGTGTAGTCACTTCTATGTGACCTACAGGAAAACAGTTTTTGGATGCTCCGAACTTGTTGCTATTAAACAAAATGATCGAGTTGTCAGGTTGGAGTGATGCGAAAAAGTCGATAATGCTGCCTTTTTCGTCACGCATTCGTTCGACACATTTGGACATCCACACGGATAAGCCATCTTCTCGAGCGAAGAAAGGAAGGAAACACTTAGAAAAAATGTTGGTCGCGAACACATATCTACGAAAAGAAAAACAAAATTTTAGAGGAAAACAGGCGAAAAGTACGGCGAACACATAAGATAAGAGAGAATGAATGTTCTGAGTCAAACAAAGGTAAGCATCTAGTGAGAATGAAGAGTGGAAGCTGAAGAAAAATCATGCCCAAAACTATTCAAAAATAATGGAGTAAAGCGCAATGAGCAAACTTCATTATTGGAATTCTGGTATTTCTGGGCGAGAACAGCTGACTCGTGTTACGCTACAACTCGGCCAGAAATAGGGAGACGGCATGTCTACGTTGTTATATCTTGGGAAACTTTAAGTTTCCAATAGTGCAACTTCTGTAGAAGTACTGAGACTAAGACCGGTCCTCAGAAAATTAACCAAATCGCGAAACTACTTATTAACTGAGCTCACATACGGGTCCTCCTTATGAGTTACGTACATTCTACCAGTGTGGACGCCTGTCTAACGCTGGATTTGCAAACTCCTCCTGGTATTAGCCTCACTCGCCAATTCTTCATCACGCAACTACATGTAAGGCAACGTTCCGATGCAATGACATATCCTCTCGTTTGTTGTTTTCTAACACGTCATGGCCAGTCAATCATCGAGTGTACTTTAGTTGACTCTTACAGCTGTAAACGATCTCTCGTAAATAATACAGTGCGAGTATTCACTCGAGATGATCCAAGCTGAGATTTTCGTTGAGACACTCCAACTGATAAAGGTCTGCTTGGATATGAGGAGGAGGATAAGAAGATGTAGAGGGAGTCGATTGAGACACAAATGAGAGTGCAGAGAAGAGCAGCAAGCAAAATAACGCTAATATGACAATACGCACAGCGGAGCGCTGAAGCAGTCTCCCAGAAGCTTAGTGGTGTATCATGAAAATTGTTTTTAAGTTCCAGCAAGCAGAATATCACATCAGTCAGGACTCTTTCTCTGTTTTATTGCAATATGTCGCTCCCCACAAATTAGCTGTAGTTAACCACAAAGCACTCGATTTCTTAGTAACCCGTAAGCACCTCACCCATCCCCAAGCTTCATTAAAGTTGTAAGCACCCACATCCAATCCCAAGTTTCATTGAAGACCGGTTCTCTAGTTTACCCTCCCAACGAAACCTGGGGGTCCATCGTGACATGTACAATTTGAAAACTGCTTTGCTGCAAGCAGCTATAGCAGACAGAAGAAAATGCTGGAGTCAGTGATCCTTACGATTGTCCCTACCAAACCAAATCTGCGGTCTCAACTGAATCCAGCTGCCTGGAGAAAAATATCGTTCCTCAACAAGAGCACATGTGTAAGCTTACGATAGCAGGGAGAACGTCGCTTGGAGAAGAAACTAACACGTCTGCGAAAAAGATCTCAACCGCATGGATGGTCATCTTTCATGAAAATGAATGGGATACCTCCCGAGCGGCATACCGTCATTGGAACAAACGAAATCGACAGTGATATGGCATCCGTCCCGAATCTTGGCCCTTCTTTCTCTATTCCTCGTTAAGTAACTGATGGGACGATAGACGAAGCGCTCTGTGGCATTTACCACTTTGCTCATCGATTACGCTCGAGAATACAGAGAAGTCATGCAGTACCTGGTCGTGAATCGACACTTCTGTGCTCGATGCCTTTTCAGTCAAGACGAATTCGGTTACCAAATTCCATCCCTAGTGTCGATTTAAAAATTGCTAGGCCGGAACTTGCAATACAAAGAATCTACCAGAACGAAGCCTCACGTGCCCACCGGAACAATTTGACGAAGACTAAGCAAGAAGGTTTCGGAAAGCTCATCCGCTTGAAACACAAATTGCGATTAATGGTTGGAGACAAATGTGGATCTTTCGTCGCGGTCCCACAATCGTTGGACAAGGAAACCGTCAGGCATACGCTACTTCTACCACCTATACCGAGGCTACTGCTGCTGCACTTCGGAGAGCATTTGAGAATTCCAAGAAGAGATCCCATAACATCAGTGGTAAAGCCAAGACTCGGTTCAAATGTTGCAAGAAACCTCCTCATCTACATTCTACACCCCGGTGAAGACCCACAAGCTACCATCGTCAGTTGCACATAAGACACTCTCTGCCAGTGAAATCAAAAGCCGTCCTATTGTCGCTTCCTGTGGTGGGCCGTATGACAGGTTGAGTGGCTCCTTGTGCAGCTGCTCTCACCTTTGCTTCAGTTTGCTGGAGCACATATAATGAATGTAGAAGATGTTTTATCATCGCTTTCTGAATGGGAAGTGCCACCCACAGTAGTCTATGCCAGCTTCGACGTGGTGTCGCTGTATACTAACGTCGATTTCAGTAGCACAGTCAAGGCCGTTATTTTCCTATAAAAACAACACCGAAGTCTGATACCGGATATGGGATTTAGTGCAAATGACGTCGTGACTATGATAAATGCTGTGCTTTCATGTAACGTTTTCCGTTTTGAGAAAAAAGTTCTTCCAGCAGAGGCGAGGTATATCCATGGGAAACTGAATCGCTCCTTTGCTGGCCATCATATTTCTGGACCAAATTAAAAGGATATCACTAGCCTCTAGAATTCTGCTATATAAGAGTTATATCGACGATGTGTTCGTAGTAGGCACGACAGAAATGGAGGTTGAAGCAACACTCGAAAGGCTCAACGTTTTTGATCATCATGTGTCGTTCACCGGTGAGAGGTGTGATGATGAAGGCTTTCCATCATTTTTCAATACTAAGGTCAGAATGATACAGGGTCAAAAGGAGCATGTGAGGTTCAAAAAGGCGGCTTCGGATAACATTTTATTACATGCAAGAAGCGGCCATCCTCAATTCATAAAAGCAAACGTGGTACGAAATTTAGTAAGAACGAAGGATAAATTATGCACAAGGACGGATCCGGAAAATGAGAAGAGGATAGCGCGCATACTTGAGGGAAATGGATACGATGCAAATCCTCCCACGACATAGCTTCCACATTCAACACTGGATGGAATTCCTCCACTCCTTCCTTATGTGGGAGACAACCCAGCAGGTACAGTGAACGAAGTGGTGAAACGGTCAGGATTGCCCATCAGACTTGTATTTCATCCGCCACCAACATTGAAACATCTGATGACCTCGATTCGCACCTACGAGAACCAATGCCTTAAGCAGGACTGTCAGTATTGCACCGATGAAGGGAAGATTTGTCAACTGGAGAAGTATGTGAGGAAGACAATGAGGCCACTACAAAGAAGACTGGATGAGCATCGTAGGGCACTGGTAAATCCATCATCCATCAGAGAGTTTCTCAAGGCATCCCACCTTAAGACACACGAATGGTAGCGCCCCAAAGTTCGAAGTTGCTTCATCGACATTTGACCCAGACTCACCAAAGAAAAATAATGGAGACGATCTAAATAAGAAGACACAGCCAGAAAATTAATAATACGGAAGAATTAAGGGAGGTGCTGCGGTTGATCGCATGATTGGATGATTGGATGTGTCACCCCCCCCCCCCTATCTCTCAATATTCTGTGGTTGTCTCATTCTCAGAATAATACCGTAGGAGTGAGGTTATCCATTGCGTTACGTGTTGAGTTGTGTTGAGACTGAATTGTGGAGATGTAGGTGAACAATCACCATTTGGCTTCNATGTGTCACCCCCCCCCCCTATCTCTCAATATTCTGTGGTTGTCTCATTCTCAGAATAATACCGTAGGAGTGAGGTTATCCATTGCGTTACGTGTTGAGTTGTGTTGAGACTGAATTGTGGAGATGTAGGTGAACAATCACCATTTGGCTTCGGAGTCGAAAGACTCAGTCACTACCTGCGAATTTGGTATTGTTACTGTATGTATTGTATAGTAACAATGAGATGCCAATGTATTGCTAAAAATTAAGGTTCGAAGAAGGCACTTACGCCGAAAGCTCACGAATAAAGAAACTGGAGAGTCTTCATTGTACTAACTAATGAAGAACTGGATCATGAAGCTCAGAGACAGAACAATTTTGAACTGTTAAAATCGTTTCCTCTAAATCCTCCACAATATCGCTTTGAGTCAAGTTTCCAACTGTCCGCTCGTAATCTGCGAAGAACATGGGGATCACGTTGTTTGCGTATACAATGGTGGCAACATAGTTGAAATGCCGTCAGTTTTGTGCGATGAACTTGAGGAAATTTAAGACCCGTATCTCACAAGCGAAGTGCCCCAGGCTATCCGCGGATCGGAACAAAACATCCATTTTCGCAAGCGTTGTCCAAGATGATGTTAATATATGTTTATCATTTTTGCCTAATGGCCCTGATGCGCTCAGGACATCGCGTCGGAGATTACCTCATTGCCCTGCTTTAGGAGTCCATCTAGGGCTGGGATTCTAAACTCAGCCAAAAGAAACGTCAACCAAATCAACTCAGTTTACCGTGATTAGCTGTGCTAAACACTGTGGAGTGTTTAGCGCAAAAATTTGGTATGATAACCTGGTTTCGCCGGGTCATGTGTTCTTGAGTCGTAGCACATGCACAACAGCAGTGGTAAGGTGGCCGAGAGCATGAAGGCGATACGCGAGGAGGTGATAAGGCACACTGTGTCCCCTCTCCACTCAACTCTGTTCCTTCGGAAAACGCCTTTGATCGGTATTGCGGTATCCACAGTTGAAAAAGAAGTGGTTTCAAGATAATATGCGTTTCTTACTTACATCACTCGATTGAATTCAGATAGAGAGCTTGTTTTCCAGTCTTGACATAACTGCGCTTTTTATCATTGTACAAGGTTAAAATAACTATGGAATGGGGCTGGAGTCATTCACCATTTTAGCGAAACAATGTCATCGAACCAACGAAAACAAACACATATGTGCACACGGAGAGTCCTCAAAGTGGTCACTATTTCCTTCAATACTCTACTCGTTTAGGAAAGTCGTCTAAAATTTTGTCGGTGCTTTTTGGAACTCCGCAGAAATTCATCCCAAGCTTCTTCCAAAGTATTGCTTACCGCGTCAAGATTCTACTGCCGAGTAAATCACTTCACAGTAAAACCACATCACAGTAAAACGCTACAGATGACCTGGCTTATTCAGTACAAATTAGATGATTTCAACGGTAAACCACCATAAGTTCCAATGTGATCTTTTCGGGATGGCGACAGAAATGTTCTCCATGCTGTTTTCCTGTGTATATCTGGACCTATGGGTTCAAACACCACGGTATTGGAATCCCTATATTTTCTTGTCAAAAGATCCACAGGCACCATAAGAAACATGTGATTTAGAGGAAGAACTTGCAGTGTGAGCTTGGTTCCACCCTGTAGTACCGATTCGCTGTTGGTCACCTCTGAGAAGAGCAAAGTATGTTAACAAGACTGAAAAATTACGCAAGAAAAGGATCCATGGGAAATTCAAGGTTAAAGCGTGCACTTGGGCTTGGCATTTCTATATAATTTGTGCTTCTAACAAGTATGAGGTACTCACCAGAAATCTAAAGGCTTCCACTATTCCTTTGATTCAATAAAATGTGATTTTCATGCAATTTAGATGGTTTGCTTCTCCATTTGGCTCCATCCAGTAGAGTGTGGTAATAGCAGACAGAAAATATTGAGAAGAGATATTCCTAACCTAGATCACCACTTCTCTTTCTCCCATAAATAAATATAGGCAAAAAAATGAGAGACTAGCGATCTCCTTCGAAGGACTCTGCACCCTTGGTGAGCAATAGAAGGCAAGCCTTTGAATACCTTCAGCAGCAGTATCAGTCAAAATCCTCGATTCGAAACTGAGGCGTGGGTGGTAAAATAGAGTGAGCCATCGCAAATGTGAGAGGAACACAAGGAATGATGACCTATGTAACTGCAGAGAAACCAGAATCGCCGTCACGGAAACGATGGGATTTCAATGCCACGACGCGCCAGCTAACGCTATCGTGTGGGTGGTCTGCCGCAGTGAATGTGCGCAATACGTACTATACGCATGGTTTCATGGCGGGACGCGCGCACACCCTACAGCGGAGCACTCGTCCGCGTCCTCATCACTTGGGAAAGAGCGCCTTCATTTCTTGCATTTCTCGCGTCTTCCACGTAGTTTCATTTCTGCCTTTGAATTTACCGTCCCCAAAACCTCGAAATTTAAGGGAATCTCTCCAATGCAAATATTTCCGCGGGTGTTGCCTTCAAACTTGGTTCCGATCGCCCACACTAGGGCTCATCTGGGAAAAAATCTGTTGTCCGGTTCTGGTATGTAGTATGTGGTCGTCACCTTAGTTGTTTTTTCTCTTCAGCTACGCATCCAAAAATCTTCCCGATTTCGAAGTTTCGCTCTCCTTTTCAAGTACTGCTTGATGACGACCCTAGAAGCTTGTTTTCATCCCCACTTCATTAATGGCTTCGCTCCTCTCCATTTTGCGCACAGGCTCAAGTACTTCAAGCAATAAAATAAAACAGCATACTTGTAGCTAGACTGTCATTTCTTCTCAATAGGTTTATTATTGTTAGCATAATACAATAAATTTACTTCACACCTAATCGGAATGTAACTGCATGAACATATCTGCCAATAATGAAATTCAGATGTAAAGACTGGTGTATAATACTGTGACAGGTGCTCCAAGAGAGTTCCTAGTAGTAGTGAGCTATTACTACCTGCTCTATTCAGGAGACGAAGATATTTAAGTAGGTTCTATAAGTCGCTAATATTCCAATAATAATAAAGACGGGTTTTTAAGTAACAAACGAGGATGACAGCTGTCAGCAAATTAGTATTGCTCAGAACTGAATAAAAAACAAATTTGAATAATCGTACAAGACACGTACATATCGTGAAAACTGTTATAACAATAAACTTATCAACAGCAAGAGGTTATAGGAGATACGAGAGGAGATTAAAATATTCCTCCTGACATGCCAATGTAGTAGAACCAGTAGAAAATGTTGAAAGCAGTGAAGAGCAAAGGAAATAGTTTAGCAGATATCTGAAATAACGCTCATGACTTCGATTTTCACCTCACAGGTTGTTAACGGCACACTTTTTGTTGGCCGACGTTTCGACAACAAATGGTCCTCGAAGGCCTGGAAGCGGTTCAATTTTCATGATCTTGCCTGCCACCCTGTCAAACACCCCCACTGACATGCACATTCGATGAATCTAAGCCACAGTCCGATGAGTAGCTAATGTTATAGACGAACCCGGAGTGCAACAGCGAAAAGCAAACGAGGAAAATAAGACACATGTATGCGGTAAAAAGCTCGCTTTATGCATTCCACTCATTTCGGACAGGGTGACCGATGCTATACGGCAATGTTTACTCCGAGCTAAGTTGCATAACGATGTCGTTTTGGTAAATATCCCAAACGACAACGTCAGAAATTAGCTGATCCGAAATAAACTCTATGACCAAACATGCTTTTCAGCACCGTGTTGTTTGCGTTTCATCCATCAGAATTTTTTGGTGGCACGCGCGCACACCCTATCAGCAAAGCGCTCCTCCCCGTTTTCGACACGGAAAACAGCTCTTGCATTTGATTTTGGCACGGACGAGTTCTTCTGCTAGAAGACTAGAAGAGAACAGAGGAGAAATTAAAATTGCACATCAAAATGAACTTCCTGGCAGCGGCTATTATGGATTTAGCAAGTAGTTCCGTGTTGGAAAACTGTGCCGCACCCTCAGCAAGCTGGATGAATCCTCTCGTGCAATAGAAGTATTTCGTAACTTATAGGGGTTTCGCCGTTTCTCTGGAAGCTAAACACATCTTTGCGCTCGCGTGTATTTGGCTGAATTGAGAATCTTGAACGTGCTCCATGAGGTAAAACCCTGCCCTTGAGAGGCGAGCTTCTCACGGGCGACAGGGTCGACGTCACCACCTTAGGCTTGACCGTTCTCTTCGAGAACTCTTTCGGCCTATGTATCTTTTGATATCTTTTGTGCCGCACCGCAAATCTTATTCTTCGTTCCTATTATATACATATGCATTACCCATAAAACTGGTTTCCATATAGATTTTCTTTTTTTTTATTTCTGATTTTCTTTTTATTCACCGGCCGAGCTCCTCTGACCCGTCCCAGATTCGCTCTTTTCTATTCAGGAAGGGAAGAAATCTTTAAGGCTCAGGCTTTTCCAACGTAAACTGCATGGCTGGACAAAGCGAATTCGAATTAATCACATTGCATGCAGTGCATTCAACACTGTCATCCATTGTGTGTGAAATTAGTCGACTTCCAGGGCGTTCGACAGTATTCACCACAAATCATTGTGGATCCCAAAGATTTATGGCGTACTGCAAGCCTTTACTGACGTATTCAGAAGCTCACACTTCAACTTCTCCTGTTGTATAAAACTGACAAGTGGTACACCGCCTTCTTCGCACACGTACTGCGAAAGCAGCAGCCGTGTTCCGGAAACACCAACCGATCTGGGCGACGAACTCCATCTCAAACAACATCAGGATGCGTTTGTATCTCTCGATTGTGATACTGGCTGCTGTCTACGCCAGTAAGACATGGAAGATGTGTGCGAGAGTTATCAAAAAAGTAGATGGTCTCCATCGAAGTTGTCTGCGGCGAATTATGAGAATACGCTATGTCGATCGCGTTTTCAACCAAGAAGTGCTGCGACGTTGCGATACAACTAGGATGCACGTTGCTATCACACAACGCCGACTCCGGTTTGCTAGCCACATCCTACGGATGCCGCAACATCGAATACCTCGAAGTGCTATGTCGTGGACTCCTTCGGTGAGCAAAAGACCCACAGGCCGTCCAGGGAACACATTGCGGCAAGCGTTCACTAATGATCTTAAACTTATGGATATTTCCAAAGAGAAAAGCGAAGCGCTCGCACACGATCGGCAGCAATGGAGAGAGTTCGTTGCCTAACACCACATGTGGAACTAAGTCTAAGGGTTGGAATGCGGCAGGAGTTGTGTCGACTGCAAAAACGTCGTCGATGTATCTTTTAGAGGATAATTTCAGTTGTGAGCGACATTTTCTCTATTCAATCCATCTGTTGCTAACATTGTAGAGAGGCCCAAACCCATGGTGGGTAGTATAATATGAACCAAGGATCAGATTTGCGATGCAGCACATTCATCACAGGATAAGGCGAAATGATTCTCGGGAGAGCGTTTACATCAAGAACGTCACCAGAACATTGTATGCATGTTCACCATTAAATAGGATACCAGAGGCGATACCATTGATTACAGGGCTAGAGAAGCGAATAGAATCGTTAGATGGTTCACATTGCCGATATCATATCCAAACCTCCGCCGAATGTTGAGAATCTTCTAACATCGTCGCGTCAAATGAGAAGAAATAAACAACAGCAGATTGCAGATATTGCATGGACACAAGAATATGCGAATAAGAGGATTTGCCTATTGATAACATGGCTAGTATGTGGACAGAAGTACGTTGGCGAGACTCTGCGGCCGCTCCACTTTGTTGGGCACTTCCTCGAACATTCAACGAAAAATGATGGAAGCGATGGAGATAAGAAGAAGATCACCACAGATAAACAGCAAAGGAGAACAGCAAGGAACGCTAGGACTAATTTCGTAATTATTCCATCAACAATATTCTCAGTTGTTTTTGAACCATCGCTGGGTGAATCGGTCTTGTTCTGCATCTCTTCGTTGTTTTTCTACTCCCAATATAATGTATTGTATGTTATACGCATGAAAATTGCGTCCCAACGCCGAAAGCTAGCCTAGTAAAGCGATTAAGAAAAGTGAAGTTTCAATGCTTGTGTGGGAATTCTAAAAAATCAAATGAGGCTTCGCGACTGACGAATTATGACGGATTACGGACCGGTCCAGAAGCGTAATTCAAACTAAAATCGGAAACCTCTCAGGAGCGGTTCTAAGTTGTTTCCTAAATGCTGGAGCCATTTCCATAAAAAGAAAACAATTTATTTGAAATTTGAGCTGATAAGAAATGCACTGAAAATGTGTTATCTTTTAGTAGCTAATTTTCAAACCTAACAACACTCGATGCTGAATTCCCGAAAGCTTATTACTCATTGACATATAGATAATGCTTGAAGAGAAAAAACGGCAAAACATATACAGTGGACGTCGATGGCGGTGACCCGTCTGCGGCCTCGAAAAGTACGCGGCGCGACCGCGCCGCTCACGCTAGAATCGTCGCTGCAGTGGCGTATCTGGGTTTCCTTGATAGCTTTTCATGACATTTGATAATAACTAATAAGAAAACTAACTGACTATCAAGGAAACCTCGTAATTTTATGTCCCGGAGAGGATTCTCGCTCGAGCGGCGCGTTCGCGCCGCGTTATTTTCGAGGCGTTCGAGGGGTCACCGCATTGACGCCCACTGTATGAGTACTATGGAAATATTCAAATTTCGAGTTGACAGCACTTCTATTACAAGTGCGTAACACCTATGTCCGAATATTACTTGGGGTAATGTACATTAGAATACAAAGAGCGTACTTCATCTATTCGTTCTCCGTTGACGTGAATGGGATGCTCTATTCGGATGTTTCTACGAGACCTTTCATCTGACCGTTTCCTTTGCGCATTCCCATTACCCTCGACTGGGAACGGTACTGCTGGACTGAACATGTTCCTGCCACCAACTGAAATATTTCATAAAGATCCATCCCTTATCATTTTGAGAACTCATGCTGTATCTACCTTCAGAAAGATGATTCTGTTGGAGCCTTGACAGCCATTGCTGTTCAGAGTCTCTACGCGTGATTGATTGTTCTAGCATACGACTATATTTCTTCCTCTTCGCATCCAACTTGTCAGCAAATCCCACGACAGCCAGCTGAAAGAATTTTCTTGAGGAAAGAAAACATTAGAAATCAACAAATGAAATAACAAATTAGACGTCGAAAACACCTGAAAAATAACTAGCGCGAAAGAGACTTCAACCATGGAGGAAGTACACCTTTTATTATNAGAGTCCTTAAAATCTTGTGATCTCAATTTCTATCGTAGAGGTATAAATGAATTACCGGATCGTTGGCAGAGATGTGTAAAATCTGGAGGATCTTATTTTGATAAATAAAGTTGAGTTTGAACAGAGTTACAGCATGTTGAACTGAGCTGTCTTTTTCGGCAATTAATTTCGCAACAACCTGATAGAAGTGACTACATAGTACGATGTCATTTTGAAAATGGTCACGTCATTTGTTTGACGCTTGCAATTCCGCCGTTTTCTTTAATACAATAACCAACGCATTGTTAAAAATAAACAATTCAAATGTGAAAAGGGGGGATAGCGGTCTGTCAGCAGAATGACCTTCATGTCAGAAGAATAGACAACAGCACAAAATGCTTTTTCCGAATCTGTCTCAAACAACAAGAATAAGGAACAGGATTTCTTAGTTGGATTCGTTATAAATCTATGTTTAACATTATGAATAAGTGAGCCAGGATTTGCGAAGTGAGCTCGTGTGAAAGCAGATATCCCTGCATATCTCAACGGTAGCACCCGAAAAAAACTTTCAGTTTCGAGTTAATCAGCCGAGGTTGAAGCACATTGGTAGCGTCCCACAAATTTCAAAGAAAAAAAGAACTATGATTTATCTGCGGAGATACTCCACTAGGAAATGTGAACCCAGAGGCACTATTCAAGCTCGCAATCCACGGAGCACCATTCAACGCAAGCTTTCTAGGCAAACATATGGGATGTAGCATTCTCTCTCCGTAGCTGGATCGACGAACGTCCAGGGAAAACATTTGGCCGCTTATTCGGAGACTTTGAAACAGCACCCCGATTTTTCGATCTTCTCTTGTATTTCGCACAATTTTGCCGTTGAGTTCTGCGAAGTTTGAAGCCCAGAAGTACAAGACCTCAATAGAGAAAAATCCTGCAGGTATTGTCTCAAACCAGTTAACTCAAGCAAATTGAGCGATCTTGATATTCTCACAAGACGTCGTAGCACCATGGATTCAAAACCACTTTTTCGGAGTTTACGGTGTTATTCGCTCGACATCTACGCAGAATATCCACCCATCCTGTTCCTTAACGCAAAATTAGGTTGATGCTTAATAATTTGGTGTCGCCTGCAATCTTTTTTTTGCACATAGATATATTACTACTCCCCTTGCCTTTCGGTGACAAAGATCCTTTCACAGTATTTTACAAAATGGCCAGTGGCGAATGCAGAAAGTTTGCTGAATGGCGGAGG